>CAUPSG010000406.1:0-204583 GCA_963513935.1 Aphrophora alni
TAAAAAAATATAAAAACTTAGATCTGGGAGTCGGAGGGGTGGAGGGATAATTTGTATTGATAAAATCTGTTTTAATAACAGACAAAATTTGATCCTAACATTTTAAAACCCAAAACTGTACTTTTTTAGTTTTTAAAATATTTCCGTTCTTATAGCTTCTACGATAAAAAAATTAAACAAATACGTTTGTTGTTAAATTATCAACAAAATATGATGTCATCATGATTTGTAAATACAGTTAGTTCTTTTATAACATTTGAAACAATTGTTATAAGTATATAAATTAGACATAGATTTGTATAAAACTTTAAGAAAATAAACTTTTCAAGCTTAACGACCGTACGGAAATTTGTAGTCGAAATATTTGAATAATCTAAGAAATGCATTTTTCGACAAAAGTTTGATGCCTTGTAGAAATAAACCAAAAGATCCTACAAACCTGAATTTTCGGTTTAATTGTAGGTTTCTAAATTTATTTTGCAGTGATAAAAAGATTAATTTTAAACATTTTGAAATTGTATTTATTTGAAATGTTCGTTAAAACATCAGTAAACAATAAAATTGCACTTCACGCCTATAATTGCACATCTCCCCTTAAACTGAGCATCTCCACTAAAATTACCCCTAAATAATATACAAATGAGTTAATTTATACTAATACATCCACTATTATACTATCCAAATCAAATCTGTTTTCCAATTTCCATCCATTCCAATCTCATTATATTTAATTCTTTTCCTGTTTCTATAATTTATTTTCTGTTTTTTATAAATCTTTTCCACTTATTAAGTAATCAAAACACTATTAAGCAACGTCTCGTCAAAAACAAACTTTAAAAGTAGCAGTTCAGGACATATAAACGAATATAGACTAAATGATGAACCCTTTTAGATAAATCAAAAAATACACAAACGTATTTGTCCGAAAATCATAAATTCTATTACAAACTGACAAAAATAATACACTGGGAAAAAACTTAACAAAATATAGTTCAACCTCATACAATCCTGTCAGTGAAACCAGTGGCTTTCATTAATGGAAAATAAATTTATAAATGGGAAATTAAAACTCCTCTTCTTTAGATAAAACTGTACATATTTAGGTTAATCTGCTCAAGGCGTGATTACAAACCTCCACGCGCTAAACCATTAAGTAATCACGCCGTTGGTATACAACTGTTTATTTAGTCGATTAGTTCTCGTTTCAAATTGGTGTTTGTTATTTCTTGTGTTGTGACTTTGGTTTTTCCTGATTAATTTTTGTATTTAGTCTTAGTTATTTTGACAACTTTGAGTTAGGTTTACTCTTCTTGGATGACTAGTTTTAGTTACTGTCATAGGTCTTAAGCTATTTTAACCCTTGCAGATACGATGATGTCAGTTGGAAACAATGTTTTTTTTATTATTAAATGGAAAATAATTTTCTGTGGAATTTTATAAAAAAATCCGTTTTTAATTGTGACACAGATACAAACAACAAAACTAATTGAACGGAATAAACAATTAAACACACAACCGATTTTAACACAATTTATTATTTTAGTTTTATCGGATAATATGATGATGTAGTCACCCTGAGGGACTCACTTTAATGACAATCCCGCGGTACCTAGCTAGATTTACACATTCTTTAGTCTTGGGTTAGATCCAGCTCTCTTGTTCTTTTCCGACACTGACGCTATTAGAGTATTCCATGACGCTATTAGAGTATGGTTAGGGGTCTTTATTTTATGTTTTTTTTTTATAAGACGATGACACAAAGAAGTTTTTTGCCTCTAAAGAACAAGTAGAAGAAAAATTGATGTAGTTTATTTATTCTGAAATTTACAATAATTTTTGTTTATAAAAAATAATGCACGACGTTTTGAGAGTATAGTTCCAAACCTCATTATCAAGTGAACAACTTAGAACAGAACAAATATGAAAAAAAAACTACAACCTGAGGAAAGAAACCATGCCTGAAACTTGACATTTTCAAAATCATTAAGATTGTACCAAACGTGGTCATTAAAAACTGCAATGTAACAACACACAAGTACAAGAAATGACAAAGTTCAATTCTAATAAAAAAATAGTGCCAACGGGTAGGTTACCTAACGATTTTGTCGTTCTTTACCTTGTAGTCACGCCTTGAGGTGAATTAACAGGAATTTTTTTTAAATAGAAAAAAAAATTATTTTGAGTTTAATTTGGTTTTTATCAATAATATTCCTTTATCATGTTTCTTGTGATCCTTAAATATTTTTTTTATAATGGCGGCTATTTTTAATTGTTTTAAACTGATTCACCAATATTAAAACAGTCGCATATGTTATTCCAGAGAGAGAGCTTCAAGTAATAGATTTCCTCATTACACTATTCAAGTTGAGCGCCATTTTGTCCCAATACGTTACTGTCACAGTGTTTGTATTCCCCATTGAGTTCTATTATCGTCAACAACAGAACAGTAGATGAATGCAGGTATGTTCTTGACATTCGTCTGTATAAACTTTCTTCCTTCAATAACTGCCAAAACAGTAAATTTAAGTCCCCTGTTTATATAGTTTATTTACTCTATGTTTTCTCGTATTTTTTTTTTTTTTTTTTTTTTTAGTTTCGAACTTTTTGTTACCATATAAATTTTGTAGCAAACGGAGAAAACTTTATGAAATAAAGAGCAGAGATAAATTATTTTTTAAAGTATTAGTGATTAACTCTAAACGTTCCCACAGAGTTAAATATAATTAACAAATTTTAAAATATTGTGCATTTCAGTTTCTGTGAGTTGGTCTGCATAAATAGTGTTGATTAGATCGGGAATACGCTTCAATATTTTGAAAAACCTGTATAAAATGAAAACTTCAAATATGTTTTACGTTTATTTGAGTACAGTAAATTTTAATTTGTGCCATTTTGTGACAGAGTTAACACTATAATTAAAACAAAAATTGATTAAATACAATGTTTTCCTTTCTTTTTGTTTAAATGTAAAAAAAAAAAAAAAAAAAAAAAACCATCGGCCAAAAAATCCTTATAAAAAAAGATATAAAGGAGCATAAAATAGAAACCCATAGCCATTGAATACTCTAATAGTGTCAGGGTCAGAAAAGAAGAAGAAAAAATGGGGGGAAACAGCTTAAAATAAAGGGATGTACTTCTCGGATAGTCTAAAAGAATCAGGGTTGGAAAACAATAAAAATTGGTCAAGAGATTCCTGATGGAAAAGGAAAGAGAGGGGTCTAACCCAAACATACTTAAGATAACGTGTAAATCCCGTGTTCAGTCGTAAAAAACTGTAAGTGTGGTCCTAAGGGCTGAATAGTCTTCTCAAAACCTCGACTTCAAAACTACAATTCTTTCATTCGAACATTGATTACCCACTCCCCCCCCCACAATATCGTTCCCTCATCATCTAAGAGCTAGTAACCCTTTTTTCCTTTGTTCGTCCCTTGAAAACTGTTCTGTACATATTTTGGCTTTGCTGGTCCTCCTTTCCGGCCGCACGGGCAGCCCACTTTCACTTGGCATATCCTTCAGCTTCAGCATCCTCGATATCTTTCATAGCTCATCCTATCTTCTTCACAAACTCCTTTCTCTTTCTATAAATCTCCAATCTCCTATTTAGTTTCCTTGTGAGCGCCCAGGTTTGACATCCACCCAGGATATACACAACTCAATACCACCATCGTTAGAGAAGTTACCATTAACAATACTTGCAATAAAACAATACTTCCTCCAGAATTATATATTTTATCACCTCTCTGACGGCAAGACTCAATCTGAACCAAAATCTTGTTATCCTCCACATATTCAGTGTTAACTCTCTTCACCATGATTTTTTTCTCTCTTTTAAATTAGTAATCATTTTGGTTTTGTTAGAATTCAAAACCATCTTCTCTTGCTAGTCCAAATTTTCCAGCAATGTTTGGAAATTTTCACTCGTATTTTGCACCAACATGTTTTCAAAAAATGTCAAATTTTACAAGAAGAACCCATTTAAACTAATTTATTTAGACGATTTTTTAATTTTTTATTTTTGTTTCATATCTATCAAATAGCAAACAAAACCTTGAGATGTCAGCACGTTTTGATGTAACGTTTCTACGCCCAAACAACAGAATCGATTTCCTTTTAGTTTTCAAAAATCTCGTTCTGGAATGATTTCGTTGTGCATTATGCTAACTGATTCTTCAATTTTTGTTACAAAAAATAAAAACTAACCTAGCCTATTGGTTAAATAAAAACTTTTCGTCCATATTGGGGGAAAAAAACTCAGATACACTAAAAATAACATGCTTGTAGATACACTGAAATGACTATCTTGATTTTTTCCCTATCTATTTATAAAATATAATCATAAAAATATTTCTTATTTCTTTAAATTCCGCAATACCATAAAGAAACGTATCCTCGCAGTCATCTGGAATGTTACCATTTGTTTGTCAAAACTTAAAAACAAACCGATATCAGAGGTTAATTTATTTATAAACATCCAAACTATCATTTGTAGAAAACGCAAATTTTGAATTGTTAGATATTTATACATGAACAGAAGGAAAAGCTTCCATTAAGCTGAAATGTTTGAAAACAGTTAAACGTAGAAATAATTTTCTGTTATCTATGAATTATAAATGACATTGTGCGATCTAAAGTACTTGTTTATGATTTTCTATGTAACTATCCCAGACTTAATCTGTTTCATTTCCATTGTATGATCCTTCTCGAGCTTAATTAGACTATGAAATAGGATTTATAGACCCTTTTGGTTGAACCTTTGTTATTTCTTTGCAATATCTCCAATAATATACTAAACATTTGACAACAAATTCATAGAAACCGATTCTAAAGGTATAAGTGGACTTATTCTGCCACAAAAATTCTGTTGAAGAATGAAGATACGTACGAACGTTGTGTGCGTTGAAACTGAAATCCCTCCCTCCTCCTGGGAAAGTTAAATCCTGTGATTAGGAAACGTGCTTTGAAAACTTTCTTGTCACATGTTGGATAAGCCATGCTTTCAGTGTAACATTGTCGAGAAAATACATTGGGGAATGTAGTGGCGTGAAATTTACGTGATTTTTGTAATGCAAGTTTAACATAATTTGTGTTTATAATTTAAGAGTAGTTATTGTTTGTACTTTGTCAGTTATATATATATATATATATATATATATATATATATATATATATATATATATAGGCAATTATGTAATGAGTCAAATTATCAATCATTGTAATGATTTTATAATATTTACAACTTACAGAACTTTACTTCAAAGTTTATTTTTACATAAATATGTTTCAAATTTGAAAGAAAAAAAAACAAGTTTGTTAGAATTAAAATGCTCAGTACTTAATTCATTTTGTTAATGGTAAATGAGAGACCACCACAGCTTCTTCCACTCTACATATTAAAGAACACTACCTCCTTCCAAACCTACAGGTGGTCCTTGCGTACCACACAATATACAAGATACACAAGTTTTGAAGATCCTCATACGCTAAATCCACAGCTCCAAACATCTTCTACAGAATACGTTCAGAACTTGCTTCAAATAAACGACTTGTTAAACCTTCCCGACCATATCGCAAGATACACACCATCTTATATTGTGATGTCTATTTAGGGTATAGTCTTATCCAACAGACCAATCTCCAACCTAAGGTCGCCCTCTGTTGAACCGAATGAGTACTCTTCCTCTAATCTCACCGGGTAGGTCTACATTCTAACCGTGCGTTTCACTTACCTTGGTGTCTACAAACTCATGCTACAGGTAGGCCTAATCCTTCTATTTTGTATCTGATATGATCTCCATCCTAGGTGGTCTTCTTTCAAACTCAATTTCACTGATCTTTAATAACTCTTTTTTTTCTTCTTTTTAATGACATATTTTTATTGAAATACTGGATTATTACAATCTTAAGCTACTGCTCAAATAAGTAATACATATACAAGAAATCGAAAAACATGTTTTGAAGCCTAAATCATAATCTAGGTTCTAGCTACGTAAACCTTACTAGGTATCTAAAAACTTAAATATTGAGGTAGATCCTGTGGTTTCAGCCGGCCAAGTCTTCTTATACACAGTTCCGTGTCCAGCAGTTGTAAAGTTTCCACGTTAACATGATTTAGGAGTCTCTTGTCATGTCTATTTGCATAATCCGTTATAACGTCTTCTACTGATTTCAGATTTAAGTCCGAATGTAGGTCATTATTACGCTGATACATTTTGCGTTGGTCATTGCACGAATTATATCATTTTGGCTTCTTTGTATCAACAGTCGATTAGATTTTTTTGTACATCCCCAAAGTTCCACTCCATATGTCCAAGTTGGTCTGATTATTGTTAAATAAAGTATCTTTACTAACTCGTCGTCCCTTTTCATTACAGATTTTCCTACATCTACACCAGAGATACTGTTAATGTGTTAAATTTGCACTCATCCACAATCAAAGTTCAAACACTACCGCCTCGTAAGGAAGTCAGACTATCAGAACAACTCACAACTCCACCGGTTCTGAGTTCATTTATCCACACACATTGTAAAATTGAATACTGATTGGAAAACTGTATTCCTCCAGTAGACTACATACACACATGACTAATTTGCTTACTTTCGAGTCTGGAACTATCTCTGTGACAAATTTTACTTCAACAGTCTTCTCATTCTTGCTGCGTTACTAAACATAACCTCAGAGAATATCACCATCTCTAACTGCTGATTAAATCTGTATCGATCGACCCGTTCCAACAACATGTCGAAACACCTTCCACTTTCCATAGCTTCATGTTTAATTTCACCATAACTATTACAAAATGACTCATCCTATTATGACGTGATCTTTGTTCAGAGAACAGTACCCCATTAATAGAAAAATTTCCATCTTAAGTTTGCCACCTTTTCAACCAAACTAGATAGATACGTTTCAGAGCTTTTCACTAGTCTCCTAGCTTGTCTACAATCCGTGCATTTTACCTACCATAGTACTCGTTACACAGTAGTCGTAACACAGTACTCGTTACATAGTACTCGTTACATAGTACACGTTACATAGTACTCGTTATACAGTACTCGTTACACAGTACTCGTTACACATTACTCGTTACATAGTACTCGTTACACAGTACTCGTTACACAGTACTCGTTACACAGTACTCGTTACATGGTACTCGTTACATAGTACTCGTTACACAGTACTCGTTACACAGTACTCGTTACACAGTACTCGTTACACAGTACTCGTTACATAGTACTCGTTACATAGTACTCGTTACCAATCCAAGTAGTTTCCTACATGTATTCTCTGATATAATTAGCGTCCTAGTTAATCTTCTCTCACAATCAAGTACACCCAGCTGTACTAAGACTCCACACTATATTTTTTTCCCCCTTTTCAATAAAAGAATGAGTGATTCCAATCTTAAATGACTATTAGCCTTTCAAGGCTAAAAAGAAACGGTCAGAGTAAATTACTACCTCAACTATTCCACTTACCCTGAGTTTATTAAGCCGGTGCCACTGGTAGTGTTTTCTCCCAAATGGGAAAACGTCTCCAGCTTTGTATTTGATACATACCAAAGCCTTAGTTGCATCAATACCCTCTAATTTTGTTACCATCTGAGTAACAACCCTCGGGAGCTCACTTATAGTGATACCGGGCTTAGTGATCCCGAGGGACTGGAACTAAACCTGTTAAAATGTTAGGTTAGATTCCTATTTCATCTTCCCTATCTAATCTCTCTTGATTAATTCTTGTTCTCCGATCCTGACGCTATTAGAGTATTCTCGCGCTATCGTCCTTTTATTATTAGGCGATGATTACGCGAGACATTTTCGCCTTTAAACAAAGAATGTAATCGTCACACCAAACTACTTTGACCAGGATAACTTTGAGGTATCGTACCTGGTAAAATATTTAACCTATCCTTTCACAAAAGTAGATTCTGAATCTCAGCTGTCATACGTTACGAGACATTCAATTCCACTGACCTGAATTGGTTAGTCTTTAGTGACCAGCCAACATCCAACTGTATTGTGTACTGCAGTTTTATGTTTATCCTCGATAGCTTTTATAATTATTACAAAACAAATATCTCATTAATATGTTTTGCCGGAAGTTTATTCTTTACCGGAACTAAACCATTACAATTATTTCTTAATGACTAAAGAAACTTGTGTCAGCTCTTTCTATTAATATCTTTTCTAATTTCTACTTAACCCAGTTTCCACCTACACACAGAGCTAGACGATAGTTTATCAAACACTAGATTTCCTCTAATTGCAGTAGACTCAACACTTGATAAAGTGTTTATTAAATTCAAAGTCACGTACTACGACATGAGTCAACATTTACGACAGACAGACAGACAGACTGACGATATGCAAATGCGTCAAGGTTTATTTCAATAGAAAACGTCGTACGTTATACCTTTGGGTGTGTTGGGAATAATTTAATATGCTTAGACTACGGTATTGTTTTGGAAACCGTGTAAACCTAACCTAACCTAACCTAACCTAACCTTTGGGTGTGTTGGGAATAATTTAATATGCTTAGACTACGGTATTGTTTTGGAAACGGTGTAAACCTAACCTAACCTAACCTAACCTAACCTAACCTAACCTAACCTTTGGGTGTGTTGGGAATAATTTAATATGCTTAGACTACGGTATTGTTTTGGAAACGGTGTAAACCTAACCTCAACTTTAAATGTTAATGAAATGTTCGAAATTTCACAATGTGAAAACAACAAAAGTTGACGTTTTAATGAGTAGCTCATCAGATGTTGCACTTACAAAACAGCTGATTTCAACACTTAAACTTTCGTAATCAATAGCGAAACATTTTCACTACAAGAAAACTTTCCGATAACATTAATACACCGTTATCATCTTAATTTGTTGTATGGTGATAAATCAATAAAGCCTATTGGTTTATAAACACGTAATAATTAGACTTGGATGAAAGAAAATAACAGGTTGACGAGCTCCATCCTGGTACTTACCCAGCCCAATCACAGAATGTAATACAAGCAGATAATCTAAATGTAATGTCATAAGGTTGGTTTCTCGGGCCATATAGGGAATATTAAATTGTATTGGTATATCAAAGGGTCTTAAAGGTTTTAAGTAGGGTAGGTTTGTTTAAAATTAGCGTCGTTTTTAATTAGATTTTTCTGAATTTTAATAGGATTTTACACCCTAACCTAACCTAACCTAACCTAACCTAACCTAACCTAACCTAACATAACCTAACCTAACCTAACCCAACCTAACCTAACCTAAACTAACATAAAATAACCTAACCTAACCTAACCTAACCTAACCTAACCCAACCTAACCTAACCTAACCTGTAATACAAGCAGATAATCTAAATGTAATGACATAAGATTGGTTTCTCGGGCCATATAGGGAATATTAAATTGTATTGGTAGATCAAAAGGTCTTAAAGGTTTTAAGAAGGGTAAGTTTGTTTAAAATTAGCGTCGTTTTTAACTAGATTTTTCTGAATTTTAATAGGATTTTACACCCTAACCTAACCTAACCTAACCTAACCTAACCTAACCTAACTTAACCTAACCTAACCTAACCTAACCTAACTTAACCTAACCTAACCTAACCTAACCTAACTTAACCTAACCTAACCTAACCTAACCTAACCTAACCTAACTTAACCTAACCTTACCTAACCTAACCCAACCTAACCTAACCTAACCTAACCTTACCCAGCCCAATCACACAATGTAATACAAGCAGATAATCTAAATGTAATGACATAAGATTGGTTTCTCGGGCCATATAGGGAATATTAAATTGTATTGGTATATTAAAGGGTCTTAAAGGTTTTAAGAAGGGTAAGTTTGTTTAAAATTGGCGTCGTTTTTAATTAGATTTTTCTGAATTTTAATAGGATTTTACACCCTAACCTAACCTAACCTAACCTAACCTAACCTAACCTAACTTAACCTAACCTAACCTAACCTAACCTAACCTAAACTAGCATAAAATAACCTAACCTAACCTAACCTAACCTAACTTAACCTAACCTAACCTAACCTAACTTAACCTAACCTAACCTAACCTAACTTAACCTAACCTAACCTAACCTAACCTAACCTAACCTAACCATCAACACACAATTGTCTTCACTACGAAATTTTGTGTACAGACAACATCGACTAAAACACGTAGAAAACCCTTCTTTCTGTTTTATGAGGGTTTATAACACACGAAGAAGTTCAGTCAAACAATGGAGGTCGACATTAATTCAAATTTTACTCAAGTGTTTCCAAATACCCAAACAAAACATATTGGTTCTCATCTCTCCAAAGTATCAGTGCTTAAGTTTATATAATCAGCCTTTAGGTTTCAGCTTTCATTCAACATTTAGTGTAATGTGAACATTAATGACTGAAACACATGTGAAAAATTATTACGGTTTCGGAATAACTGGAAAAAAAAATAGAAATTAACTTTGCCGTCATTGAATGTTAGTTTTAAAACAAATACGACTTTGGAGGGCATGTTTATGGCGAAGCAGGTTTACGCCCTGATTAATTTTTTTTTTCTTTTTCAAAAAGAACGTCATGCTTCATTTCCACTTTTTGATGATTCATTTTTATTTGATTTGAGGGTGGGTGATTATGAAAGTTTGTGTAATGTTTTTACATCAATTATTACTGGACACGTTTGATCTTAACAAACATACAGATGAAGTGACTGAGTTAAACAGGAGCTCACTTCGCTCAATTAGTCCTACGATAAAATTAAACACTATACGTACCACAGCTCCGTGTCCGACTCTGGAAACATTTTAATTAAGACTTGGCGGGACGAGAATCACCATTTCAGTGTCGCTTAGAAAAGCCTGTGTGGTCGACAGGAATGTGTTGGACTTGGTCCAAAAAGTTTAAACAAAGATGAAGTGTCGAGGACAGAACAAAATCGATACGTTAGTACGAAACGAGATATATCGATATTTGTTTCCAATAAATAAATAAATTGTATATTCGTGTGTTGTTGAAGAACGTGTGATCTTGTCGTGAGAACTGATTCAATTTGATCCTATGTTGTTGAAGAACGTGTGATCTTGTCGTGAGAACTGATTCAATTTGATCCCATGTTATTGAAGAACGTGTGATCTTGTCGTGAGAACTAATTCAATTTGATCCTATGTTGTTGAAGAACGTGTGATCTTGTCGTGAGAACTGATTCAATTTGATCCTATGTTGTTGAAGAACGTGTGAGCTTGTCGTGAGAACTAATTCAATTTGATCCCATGTTGTTGAAGAACGTGTGATCTTGTCGTGGGAACTGATTCAATTTGATCCCATGTTGTTGAAGAACGTGTGATCTTGTCGTGAGGACTGATTCAATTTGATCCCATGTTGTTGAAGAACGTGTGATCTTGTCGTGGGAATTGATTCAATTTGATCCCATGTTGTTGAAGAACGTGTGATCTTGTCGTGGGAACTGATTCAATTTGATCCTAATGTTGTTGAAGAACGTGTGATCTTGTCGTGAGAACAGATTCAATTTGATCCCAAGTTGTTGAAGAACGTGTGATCTTGTCGTGAGAACTGATTCAATTTGATCCCAACTCGAAGGATGTTAGATCTTTTCGTACATGTCCTGTCAGATCTGAGACACTGACACGAGCATTGCGAGTGAAGACTTCTTTACGTACATGTCCCGTCAGTTCCGAGACACTGACACGAGCATTGCGAGTGAAGACTTCTTTACGTACATGTCCCGTCAGATCCCAGACACTGACACGAGCATTGCGAGTGAAGACTTCTTTACGTACATGTCCTGTCAGATCCCAGACACTGACACGAGCATTGTGAGTGAAGACTTCTTTACGTACATGTCCTGTCAGATCCGAGACACTGACACGAGCATTGCGAGTGAAGACTTCTTTACGTACATGTCCCGTCAGTTCCGAGACACTGACACGAGCATTGAGAGTGAAGACTTCTTTACGTACATGTCCCGTCAGATACGAGACACTGACACGAGCATTGCGAGTGAAGACTTCTTTACGTACATGTCCCGTCAGATACGAGACACTGACACGAGCATTGCGAGTGAAGACTTCTTTACGTACATGTCCCGTCAGATACGAGACACTGACACGAGCATTGCGAGTGAAGACTTCTTTACGTACATGTCCCGTCAGATCCGAGACACTGACACGAGCATTGCGAGTGAAGACTTCTTTACGTACATGTCCCGTCAGATACGAGACACTGACACGAGCATTGCGAGTGAAGACTTCTTTACGTACATGTCCCGTCAGATACGAGACACTGACACGAGCATTGTGAGTGAAGACTTCTTTACATACATGTCCCGTCAGATCCGAGACACAGACACGAGCATTGCGAGTGAAGACTTCTTTACGTACATGTCCCGTCAGATACGAGACACTGACACGAGCATTGCGAGTGAAGACTTCTTTACGTACATGTCCCGTCAGATCCGAGACACTGACACGAGCATTGCGAGTGAAGACTTCTTTACGTACATGTCCCGTCAGATCCGAGACACTGACATGAGCATTGCGAGTGAAGACTTCTTTACGTACATGTCCCGTCAGTTCCGAGACACTGACACGAGCATTGTGAGTGAAGACTTCTTTACGTACATGTCCCGTCAGATACGAGACACTGACACGAGCATTGCGAGTGAAGACTTCTTTACGTACATGTCCCGTCAGATACGAGACACTGACACGAGCATTGCGAGTGAAGACTTCTTTACGTTTATGTCCTTTCAGATACGAGACACTGACACGAGCATTGCGAGTGAAGACTTCTTTACGTACATGTCCCGTCAGATCCGAGACACTGACACGAGCATTGCGAGTGAAGACTTCTTTACGTACATGTCCCGTCAGTTCCGAGACACTGACACGAGCATTGTGAGTGAAGACTTCTTTACGTACATGTCCCGTCAGATACGAGACACTGACACGAGCATTGCGAGTGAAGACTTCTTTACGTACATGTCCCGTCAGATCCGAGACACTGACACGAGCATTGCGAGTGAAGACTTCGTTACGTACATGTCCCGTCAGATACGAGACACTGACACGAGCATTGCGAGTGAAGACTTCTTTACGTACATGTCCCGTCAGATCCGAGACACTGACACGAGCATTGCGAGTGAAGACTTCTTTACGTACATGTCCCGTCAGTTCCGAGACACTGACACGAGCATTGTGAGTGAAGACTTCTTTACGTACATGTCCCGTCAGATACGAGACACTGACACGAGCATTGCGAGTGAAGACTTCTTTACGTACATGTCCCGTCAGTTCCGAGACACTGACACGAGCATTGTGAGTGAAGACTTCTTTACGTACATGTCCCGTCAGATCCGAGACACTGACACGAGCATTGTGAGTGAAGACTTCTTTACGTACATGCCCCGTCAGTTCCGAGACACTGACACGAGCATTGCGAGTGAAGACTTCTTTACGTACATGTCCTGTCAGTTCTGAGACACTGACACGAGCATTGTGAGTGAAGACTTCTTTACGTACATGTCCTGTCAGTTCCGAGACACTGACACGAGCATTGCGAGTGAAGACTTCTTTACGTACATGTCCTGTCAGTTCCGAGACACTGACACGAGCATTGCGAGTGAAGACTTCTTTACGTACATGTCCCGTCAGTTCCGAGACACTGACACGAGCATTGCGAGTGAAGACTTCTTTACGTACATGTCCCGTCAGTTCCGAGACACTGACACGAGCATTGTGAGTGAAGACTTCTTTACGTACATGTCCTGTCAGTTCCGAGACACTGACACGAGCATTGTGAGTGAAGGCTTCTTTACGTACATGTCCCGTCAGATCCGAGACACTAACACGAGCATTGCGAGTGAAGACTTCTTTACGTACATGTCCCGTCAGTTCCGAGACACTGACACGAGCATTCCGAGGGAAGGCATCTTTACGTACATGTCCTGTCAGTTCTGAGACACTGACACGAGCATTCCGAGGGAAGGCTTCTTAACGTACATGTCCTGAGACACTGACACGAGCATTGCGAGGGAAGGCTTCTTTACGTACATGTCCCGTCAGTTCCGAGACACTGACACGAGCATTGCGAGTGGATACTTCTTTACGTACATGTCCTGTCAGTTCTGAGACACCGACACGAGCATTGCGAGGGAAGGCTTCTTTACGTACATGTCCCGTCAGTTCCGAGACACTGACACGAGCATTGCGAGTGGATACTTCTTTACGTACATGTCCTGACAGTGCTGAGACACTGACACGAGCATTGCGAAGGAAGGCTTCTTTACGTACATGTCCCGTCAGTTCCGAGACACTGACACGAGCATTGCGAGTGTAGACTTCTTTACGTACATGTCCTGTCAGTTCCGAGACACTGACACGAGCATTGCGAGTGTAGACTTCTTTACGTACATGTTTTCTTTGCGATGCGAAGCAATACGTAAATACTATTCTACTTTTTTCAAGGGCTCACTGTAGTGAATACGTGCTTGGCAACCCCGAGCTGCATTTAAACCTTTTCCATACAGTTTTGGGTTAGATTCCTCTCTTTCATCTTTCTTATCAGGTCTCTCTTGACCAACTCTTGTTCTTTTCCACCCTTACACTATAGAGCCAGAAGTCTTTGATGATAACCGAAAGGGTTTTTTCACTTTAAACAACAACAAGAAAACATTCTACTTTGTATCGACAATATTTTCAATGTATTGCCTTCTAAAGTAATTCCCTCTGTTTTATTTCAACATTGTATCCAATTCCCGTGAAACATTGCAACGAATGAAGGCTTTACGGTGAAGAGATGGTTTAGTTAATTTAACAGCAGCACTCTGAAATCCGGAAAGTGCTTCTCGTGATGTTCACCAGCCTCCCTTATCTAATTTATCGAACCTATTTGTATTCTAACCTATATTGCTTTACCTCTAGTAAGCCGAGTTACGATAGGCCTACCTTTATATATATTCAGTTGTAACAGGAAATGTCACTTATTTATTTATATTTTATTTTATTTTTTTATATATTTGAGAAAGGAGAAAACATTTTTAAGATCCATAAATTATTTTGTCACTATTTTTAAGTGACTTCAGAAAACCGTTTGTGAAATGATATTATCAAAAAAAACAATTTTTTTTTTCCATGTTTGAGAATTTAAGACAAATAAGTAATCGATTTTATTTCGTAGTAGAGGAAGATATTGTTTAAAGCTGCAAAATTTTGGTTGTTTGTTTTAATATCTCGGTATGTGGTTGACGGATTTTAATGAAACTAGTGACTGACAAATGTTCGTTATAAGATCCGAATGAATAACTTGTCAATTTGATTGTTCAACAATAATTTTCAAAATTGACAATTTTAACAAGTTGCTGTATTTGCAATTAATTTTGGAAAATCATTATTATTTTGAAATAATGACAAACAATACTCCAAAGTAATGCCTAGAGATATATGTGTTTAAAAACGTGTGCCAATTTGAATAAATATATTTTAACTTGGTTTAAATTTTTGGTTTTTGTGAACTTTCAGATGGTAAACCGAAAAAATCTTCTTTTTTTTTTTTTTTTCTTTTTTTTTAACGAGATGTAAATCGAGTTAATTTACTAGAACAAACAAGAGTTCATATTAATAATATGAAAAATCCATCATTATCAAATAACTTTAAACCCAGTACTTCCCAAAGTTTGGTAAACTGAACTTGAAACACTCTGTGTAAGAATATGAGCTGCAACACTACTTTAAGTTGAATCACTCTATCGTTGTAATGATGTCATGTTTTCTACGATTATAAATTTCAGTTTATTTTAATTTTGGCGTTGAATATGTTTGTCTATAATTAAAAGTAAAATTAAAGTAAGACTTTACTGCTGGTAAATGTTTTCCCATGTACTCCAGTGTCCAGAACCACATAGCTTTCCTTATGTTAGTGCTCATGCAAAATTACAAAAAAACTCTGATTAATGGTTTACAATTGTAGGTAAAAACACGTAGATGGTACCATCATGGTACTTACCCAGCCCAATCACACCATGTAATACTCTAAATGTAATCTACAAAAGTTGGTTGACCTTGTAGGAAATGTTAAGGAGTCTTATCCAGTAGCGTAAGTTTGTTTAAAACAATTGTCTTGAAACTCGTAATTGTGTATATCACTAACTGGCCTCGTAGCTGTACTAATGTGAAGGAGCGTCCATTCGTTACGCTCCCGTGGATGACTCGTCCCTATCTAATCTCGTAATTATACGAATATCACATTTTCTTAGATGGTTGGGATTCCAAATTACATTTTTAATTTATTTAGGTTAATTAAGTTAAATAATAACGGAAATATAAACAAAAGATGGCCGCCATTTTACATTTTCGAATTTTTTTCTGGATTTCATTAGGGTTGTATGTGACGTAATAAACGCCCTTCTACTAATTTTTATCTTAATTTTACGCTCGTTATTGAGTTTACAGAAAAGAACGAACTTGTACAGTTTCCAGAGGCCGTGATACGTGAAGATCAGTCAAAATACAAAGGTCGATATTTTTTGCGATTACCAAACTTAACCCTTACTTCGTACACACCAACTTCCAACACGATTCCGCCTATAAAATATAACCTAACCTAACCTAACCTAACCTAACCTAACCTAACCTAACCTAACCTAACCTAACCTAACCTAACCAAACTTAACCCTTACTTCGTACACACCAATTTCCAACACGATTCCGCCTATAAAATATAACCTAACCTAACCTAACCTAACCTAACCTAACCTAACCTAACCTAACCAAACTTAACCCTTACTTCGTACACACCAATTTCCAACACGATTCCGCCTATAAAATATAACCTAACCTAACCTAACCTAACCTAACCTAACCTAACCTAACCTAACCTAACCTAACCTGACCTGACCTAACCTAACCTAACCTAACCTAACCTAACCTAACCTAACCTAACCAAACTTAACCCTTACTTCGTACACACCAACTTCCAACACGATTCCGCCTATAAAATATAACCTAACCTAACCTAACCTAACCTAACACCTAACCTAACCTAACCTAACCTAACACCTAACCTAACCTAACCTAACCTAACCTAACCTAACCTAACCAAACTTAACCCTTACTTCGTACACACCAACTTCCAACACGATTCCGCCTATAAAATATAACCTAACCTAACATAACCTAACCTAACCTAACCTAACCTAACCTAACCTAACCTAACCTAACCTAACCTAACCTAACCTAACCTAACATAACCTAACCTAACCTAACCTAACCTAACCTAACCTAACCTAACCTAACCTAACCTAACCTTACTTCGTACACACCAACTTCCAACATGATTCCGCCTATAAAATATAACGTTTTTGATGAAACCTTTAAAATGAATCGATTTATTCTTAATATTATTGTGGTAAACAATCCGATTTCCAGACAAATTGAGTAAAACATTTCTCAAATAATAACCCTAAATTTGTAATTCGACCAAAGTAAAACACTGCGCTTGTGGCAACAATGCCTGTATTTGTCGTCTATCCACACAAAGTAACCCTGCTTCTGTGGTCTGCGGTCACATTGGTAATGCATGTGCTCAGCTGTAATTATATATTCATTGTACTTCACAAAGTTTTATTAGTATTGAACATTATATATGTAGTGTATGTTTAGTTTTGTAGTAAAACTTCGAGAATTGATTGATGTCAAAATAATAGAAAATTTTCATATAATTATAAGTTTAAAAATGCTGTTTTTCTACAGTATTTCTGTTTTTGTTTTTTAGAAAACAATTTGTAATTTCAGTGATATATTATTAAGTCGAAAACTTTCAAAAATCTCAAATCTGGAATTTCTAAACAAAATAAAACAAAATAAACGATACAAAAACAATGCACAGCTCTCTCATCCCTAAACCAAATTAAAACGAACGAAAATTAATCATCACGAAAGATATCATTTCAGTAGCTGTAAAGCAAAAATTTAAAAAATGTACCGTGGATACCGTCTTTAAAAACAAGGTTTATATAATTAAATAAGAACATAAACTTGATTCGCTTGAAACTTAATTCGTCAAAATAGAAAATATGCGTTAAAAACTAGATGTACATTCTTGTAACCTAACCTAACCAAACTTAACCTTATCTGATCAAACCAAACCTAACCTAACCTACCCCTTAATTATAATTTATCGAACAATGAAAAAAAAATACATATTTATGGCTAACAAATAGTCACATACCAAATTTGGTTAAATCCGGTCAACGCGTTTGGATTGTATAGTACTACCAATGACTACATAAAGTATTTATGTAGTCATTGGTACTACACACAACAAAAGACATCATCCCAAAAAAACTCTTTCCTACGATATAAGAGACGTCAAAACGGGGAATATTCGCGAAAAACTCGACATAGATTCTTCTAACCTAACCTAACCTAACCTATTCTGTCCTAACCTAACCTATTCGGACCTAACATAACCTATTCTGACCTAACCTAACCTAACCTAACCAAACCCAAACCTAACCTAACACTTGAAACACATATATACTACTTATAAATGAAAACGTACTAAAAGATCAATTTTAATTGTAATGTTATAGTTTTTTCTTTGTAATTAGAGTAACTTATTACTATAAATACTATAGGCATATCTGTCTGTAGCTAAAATGCCAAATAATTGAAATAATAAGAGTCTTGTTAAAAGAGACTTGTTAAAAGTCCATTTGAAATCTGAAAGAGCTGAAAATGTTAAAACAAAATGGGTTAAATATTTTCAATATTAAATATTTAAATATTCTTTGTAATCGATTAATAAGTTTAAATTGTAACTATTAACATAACTTGATTGTCAGAAACAGCATAACTTATAATGATAGAACTAACGTAATTACACAACTGTTTGCAAGTTCTCAACAACTTGTCTAAGTAACATCATCCAATTAAAAACACAAGTTAACTGATACCGCCAAGTTAGTCATGAATACAGTACAGTCCACTTAAAAATAAGTGAGTCTTTTATTCTCTTGTAATCTGACATTCATGAATAGAAAGGTAAATTTACTATTGCATTACAAGAAAGATTTTAAGGTGAACAAGAGTGTATAAAACTGCAGTTAAGGGTGATTTTAGTTGTCAATTATTTCTGAATGCTAATTTTCAGGTACGTTACATCGTTTCTGGTAATGCATTAGCCTAAACATTTTTGATTAATTTGAGAAATGGATTTTTAATTTTTAAGTGTTGTTTAAAGGCCGAAACTTCTAGGTCATCATCACCTTAAAAAAAAGGAAGATAGGAAGATAAAATGTTAACCCCTAGCCCTCGAATACCCTAATAGCGGCAGTGTAAGGGAGAACAAGAGTTGGTCAAGAAACCACCCGATAAGAAAATGAAAGAAAGATATCTAAACCAAGTCAAGATGAAAAAAGTGTAAATCTAACTAAGTTCCCTCCGCAGTGCCACTCCTGTATTCAGTATAAGTGAGATCTTGACGGTAAAAGTAATGGAAATCTATTGTATTTGAGTACTTATACCTATAGAGGAAATATATAGGACGAGAGGGACGGAAAGAGAAGGAAAAAAGCAAAAAAAGAAAGGATAAGAGATGGACAGAGGGATAGAGAGAGAGAAGAAAAAAAGGTAAGAGAGGGACATAGAAAGAGAGAGACAAGTAAGAGAGCACAAAATAGGGTAAGCGAGGGACGGAGAGAGAAGGAAGGGAGCATAGAAATGGATAGAGAGAGAAGGAAGAGAGCATAGAAATGAACAGGGAGAGCAAGAAGATGGTGAGATGATGAAGAGTGGCTTCATCGAAAGTAAATCAAAACTGAAATACTATTCGATTTGTGTGCAGTGAACACCACTGTGCTACCGCTTGGTATGGTTCTCACCCATCCTTTTAGATGTATTCGGATGTTCCACCATTTACCATCAGCAGTATGGTTTATTGTACAGTTCTTTAATGTGTTTTTTGTTTCCTATTAGCCCCTACCAAAAACTGATTCCACATACTAGGTAATCAAGTTGTTTCCCTTACCGATATCTCTAGTATGGCCCTCTGAGGCTCACTTATAGTGAGTTCCGAGGCCATCCGGAGAGATTTAGCTAGATCTACTCTTCATCCTAGCAGGTCTCTTTTTACCAACTCTTGTACTCTTCTGACCTTGACGCTGTTAGAGTATTCCAAGGTTAGGAGTCTTTATTTTTTGTTCTTTTTTTAATTTTTTTAAGGCGATGACAAATAAGAGGTTTTTTTACCTTCAATCAACAAGAAGAAATACAAGTACTTCTTTATTGTTCCAAAAGATGTTACATAACCGGAGTCATTCGCTGTTCCAATGAAGCATGATTTGTTCACTCTCTGATCAAAACCTTTTGTAAATAGTTCTTGCCAGTAATACGTTTCCAAATAAAAAAAAAATCCAGTCGTTTTTGGGAACTTTTAGGATTGGTTGACGGAATTGAGCACGTTCACTTGCAGCTGGGATTGTTGTTTTGGGGGAATTTCCTGAAACGTTTGCACGTTTCCTTCCAACCTGGAAGTCGATGGACGAATACTTCTACCGTTATCTGCAATCCTGAACTCCTGAGTTTTTCATGACAACTCTTAATCCAACACACCATGATGTCCACGCTGAATTCAAACCAATCATTATCAAACATCGTAACTGGATGTCAGTAGAGTTTGCCCACTCAATATTAAAGGATTTTGATTCAAAGTCACTTGTTAACAGTTGCTGTTCAATTCCAACCATATAAAGAAGAAAATACAATTGATTCACTAAAATGTTGTTTAAAAGCAAAAATCCTTTCGGTCATCATTGCCTTTAAAAAGAAAAGGTCACAAAATGAGGGTTTAACCGTCGAACGCTTTAATAGCGTCAGACTTGGAATAAAACAAGATCTGGTAACGAGAGACCTGAAAGGACAGATCTAACCGCAAACTAGATGCAGAAAAGTGTAGTACCATAAATAAATAGTAAAGTTATTATTAATTTAAAATGAAGATTTGATTTACACAGACCTCTTTGTATAACGAGACAGTAAAATATTCTGCTTTGGTTGTTAGGATAAAATGAAAAATACATTTGAAATGAGTTTGCATTCCAGTTTAATTTATCATGACAGAAGCTAGCTTAAAACTCCATCTTGAAACGTCCATCTTACTTTGTAAACTCGCCGTCATATTTTCGTGCAACGCAAATAAAGTAATTGTAAACCGTTGCTACAAGACGTTACCATGACAACCAAATTTAATCATTTCTACAGATTATTGGAGATAAATCAACAACACTCTCAGAGTACATTTTGTAATTAATTCTGTTTTACAATTTCGACATTTCAATGATAGATATTTGTTTAATTATTGTGTAATGTGTTTTTATTTGATGGAGGGTTTGGTCAAGTATTAAATGGGATAATATGGTTTAATGGTGTACCTAGTAATTGATAAATCACGTTGTTAAAAAGTTATTTTAAACCAAAAAACAAAAGCGTTAGAAACGTGAGTAATTACAGTGACAGATAAAAGGAGAATCCAGGTAGCGGAGATGAGATTCTGAAGAAGAAAATTAGGAAGGGATAAGGAAATTAGAAAAATGTGTGAAGGTTGAAGAGTTATAAAATCATTTTAATAGTAAGAAAATTAGCTGATACGTCTAAAGAATGAAAAAGAGAAGATTACAGAAATAAACTCTTAAAGCTGAAAGAAGAAGATTATGATAAAGCTTGATATACGGAAGAAGAAGAATTACCTGGATGGTTCACTCATAGGTGTACTAGTTTAAAACTAATTAACAAACGAGTTAAAAAGTTGACAATTATAAAGAGCGAAAAAAGGGGGAATTTAAGTGCGGATTTAAGGTGCCTATACAAAACTAGAAGGTACAGAGGAAGTGTGAAAGTAGAACAGTTAGGAAATGATCTTTGTCTACAGTTGTTGACAAAGTGGCATTTTGTTCATTTAAATTAGTTTGCAAAACAGCTGATTTCTCAACAGTTTTACTTTGCCCACTCCGAATGGCAACCGAACAAAACGAAATTTAGGTTACGTTTATTTGAATTGATTTATAATATACAGGAAATGTCCCGTATGTAGGTTAGATTAATTCTTTCATGTAAAATAACATAAATAAACAACAAAACAACGTTTTAAAGTTGAAAAAGGAAGTAATTATTCATGAAGATGATTGACAGTGTATGTACACGGAGAGTATTTTTCGTTTGCCGAGTTTTGAAGTTGGCAATCCCGTTTCCTCAACAATACACCTAAGTTATTTGTAATATTCATAAATAACCTCAGTTTTGACGTGAGAATTTCTACTCAGTGTTGATAGTTTTAAAATATGGACAACTGTAGACAAAGTATAATGTGCAATTCGTGAGCAAAGTGTCTTTTTTAAACTCGATAAAATTGACGCACTCGGCAAGCCTCGTGCGTCAACATTTTTCTCTCGTTTAAAAAAGTGCCACTTTGCTCACTAGTTGCACAAATAACTATTCCTCAATGACATGGAAATCCCGAGGATCTACTCATTTTTTAAATTTAGCTTTGTTTTCAATCCCTCATATTTATCTTTCCTATTCGGTCTCTCTTTCCCACTTTTATTCTTTTCCCACCCTTACGCTATTAAAGTATTCCAGAGCTAGGGGGGTCATTATTTTACGTTATGTTCTTCCTTTTTTTTAGGCGTTGATGACCGAGTGATTTTTCGCATTTAAACAACAATAAAAACAAATCTAGGATGTGGTTGTTAATTTGAAAACACGAAAAGACAGACGCAGTTGGAGGACACGAAAATATTTGTAACAATAATTAAAAGGGTAAAAAGTTTTTATTGCATTGGATTGCCGTGTCGACGTTTCCTCTTTTTCTGGGCGTGACACAGTTCAATTTGTTCTCCAAAGAGAAATTGCAGCCCAGAGGTCTATATGTGTGATCGAGAAAGCTCAAAAGTAAGTTTTTGGTGCTGTCATCCAGTGTCAAATAACATGATAGTTTGTTGAAATAATTTACATAACATAAACTTTTTAAATTAGAAACTAATGTGATATTTGAAATTCATCTTTTATTTTTTAATTTACAATTAAATGGGAAGGGAGGTTTTCCCCTTTCAAGATCAGCATCTGACATCTATATTAATCGTTTCATTCAGATTTTGTTCTTATTCTTCAAGCTTTCTCTCCTTTTCAAAAAGTCCCATCTTCTATCAATTACTCTAGCCTCCATCTCATTGTTCAAGTCATTATTAGACACAGAATTGTAAACCACTCTTCCTTTACTCTATAACTTATCCTTAAATCACGAAACGTCAAACTTTCATTCCACAAACGTAACATTTCAAATTACCTTCATCTCATTACTGCTATAACTATTTCAAGACCAGTTTTTGGAAAGAAGTCAAAACGGTGGATTCATTTATCACTCTATTTCTTTTATCACCTCAAAGATGGACATTTATAAAATATCAGTCCTATATATTTGCATATCTTTCTACACAAGGCTGGACCAAGTCCAAGACTGGTGATCAAATTGTTAGAGGCTGCATTATATTGTAATGTTGACTTCTACCAAGGTTTAATTATACATATTAATCCGGGGAACCACAAGGTGTAGAAGTGGCGCCTGTCTTATTGATTTATATAATACTGTATATCATACCGTTATCAAAAAACCATATAACAACATTATTTTCCTACTGATTACTTCTTCATTTTACTTATAATAATGTGAGATTTCAAAACACAAGTAATAATTCTATTTATAATAAAACAATTATTAATTTGTAAGTTTAGGGGTAAAATAAGTAATTTAAAAAATATATATTTTCCTTGGGAGAAGTGTGTTAAGTTCAAATCAAGTATAAACTACAGGAGCGGATTCAGCAAATTTCGACCAACGTGTTACCTTAGTCTCTAACGTAAATCAGTCGCAAATATTCTTGAAGATAAACGAGACCTATAGAAAATACTGGCTTCTATATTAAATTTAATTACAGCAAGCAATTTATCAGATTGTAAGCATAAAAAACTAATTTGTTTCACTGAAATTGATCGATAGTAAAGTTAAAATAAATTTAAATTTGGGAGTTATTTTACCACTACCCAAAATATCCCACGTTTTGACGATTTGATTGATTTCATAAGAGTTTTCAACAATAGCATTGATAAAGTGCAGATCTCACATGAATACGTTACAAGGTAGAGATGGGAGTTGATGAGTCTGTACGTCTAACTAGAATGTTAGCTAACAGTTATTAAAACCCCTCGGAGGGTGGGGAGCTTGACAAAGTTATGTGATCAATGATTGACACCCTTAAGTTAATTACAATTGACGAATGTCGATGCAAGGAACTATGGTCTTGCGTTATCGTATATAATTCCAATCCAATTTGGTACGAAGGTAGCTTTAACAAAATATGTGAAGATTATTGACCCAAAGCTGCGTGTAAAATCTGAAGATTATTGACCCAAAGCCTGTGTAAAATGTGAAGATTATCGACCCAAAGCCTGTTTAAAATGTGAAGATTATTGACTCAAAGCCTCGTGTAAAATGTGAAGATTATTGACCCAAAGCCTCTTGTAAAATGTGAACATTATTGACTCAAAGCCTCGTGTAAAATGTGAAAATTATTGACCCGAAGCCTCGTGTAAAATGTGAACATTATTGACAAAAAGTCGTGTGTAAAATGTGAAGATTATTGACTCAAAGTCGTGTGTAAAATGTAAAATTTATCGACTCAAAGTCGTGTGTAAAATGTGAAGATTATTGACCCAAAGCCTCGTGTAAAATGTGAACATTATTGACTCAAAGTCGTGTGTAAAATGTGAAGATTATTGACTCAAAGTCGTGTGTAAAATGTAAAATTTATTGACTCAAAGTCGTGTGTAAAATGTGAAGATTATTGACACAAAGTCGTGTTTAAAATGTGAAGATTATTGACTCAAAGTCGTGTGTAAAATGTAAAATTTATTGACTCAAAGTCGTGTGTAAAATGTGAAGATTATTGACCCAAAGCCTCGTGTAAAATGTGAAGATTATTGACTCAAAGTCGTGTGTAAAATGTAAAATTTATTGACTCAAAGTCGTGTGTAAAATGTGAAGATTATTGACACAAAGTCGTGTTTAAAATGTGAAGATTATTGACTCAAAGTCGTGAGTAAAATGTGAAGATTATTGACACAAAGTCGTGTTTAAAATGTGAAGATTATTGACACAAAGTCGTGTTTAAAATGTGAAGATTATTGACACAAAGTCGTGTTTAAAATGTGAAGATTATTGACTCAAAGTCGTGAGTAAAATATGTAGATTACTGATTCAAAGCCGTATGTAAAAAGTGAAGATTATTAATCCTTTTTAACTTAGTAAGAAACAAAAATACAACAAATGTTATCTACCAGCCATTAATCGTAAGAGAAGTTAGTAGCGATCTGACAGCTGAATAGGTGATAAACCTATTTATTTGTTTTCTAATGTTTAGAATGTACAATAACTAAATCTAAAGTAGGGAACCAAAGTTTTAAACGTATTTTACGCAAGATTCACGAATTAAAAAAAAACAATTGTTTCATTATAAACAAAATTGTTATATGATTTGTTTGGAATCAGGTTATTGTCTTCAAAAAATATTTTATAATTCAAAAGAGAAAAATTCAAATTCAAAATGTATGGTCTAACTTGATAAATGAGTAAGAAATCATATTCAAACTAAATACAAAAGATAAACAGGATTTTATAAATCAATAAAAAGGCGCCACGTCTACACCTTGTGGTTCCCAGATCAATATGTATAATTAAACCTTGGTAGAACTCAACATAAGAATATAATGCAACCTCTAAAAATTTGATCACCAGTCTTGGACTTGGTCCAGCCTTGTGTAGAAAGATATGCAAATATATAAGACTGATATTTTATAAATTTCCATCTTTGAGGTGATAAAAGAAATAGAGTGATAAATGAGTCCACCGTTTTGACTTCTTTCCAAAAACTGGTCTTGAAATAGTTATAGCAGTAATGAGATGAAGGTAATTTGAAATGTTACGTTTGTGGAATGAAATTTTGACGTTTCGTGATTTAAGGATAAGTTATAGAGTAAAGGAAGATTGGTTTACAATTCTGTGACTAATAATGACTTGAACAATGAGATGGAGACTAGAGTAGTTGATAAAAGATGGGACTTTTTGAAAAGGAGAGAAAGCTTGAAGAATAAGAACAAAAGCTGAATGAAACGATTAATATAGATGATGATCTTAAAAGGGATATACCTCCCTTCCCATTTAATTGTAAATTATAAAATAAAAGATGAATTTCAAATATCACATTGGTTTCTAATTTAAAAGTTTATCTTATGTAAATTAATTCAACAAACTATCATGTTATTTGACACTGTATGTCAGCACCAAAAATTTACTGTTGAGCTTTCTCGATCACACATATAGAACTCTAAGCTGCAATTTCTCTTTGGAGAACAAATTGAACTGTGTCACACCCAGAAAAAGAGGAAACGTAGACACGCCAATCTAATGCAATAAAAACTTTTAATTATTGTTACAAATATTTTCGTGTCCTCCACTGCGTCTGTCTTTCCACTTATTCAAATTAACAACCACATCCTAGATTTGTTATTCTTGTTGTTTAAATGCGAAAAATCACTCGGTCATCATCCCCTTAAAAAAAAAAGGAAGAACATAACGTAAAATAATGACCCCCTAGCTCTGGAATACTTTAATAGCGTCAGGGTCGGAAAAGAATAAAAGTGGGAAAGAGAGACCTAATAGGAAAGATAAACATGAGGGATTAAAAACAAAGCTAAATAAAAAAAAATGAGCAAAACCTCGGGATTGCCACATAATTGAAGAAAAATCATTTCCTAACTGCTCTACTTTCACACTTCCTCTGTACCTTCTAGTTTTGTATAGGCACCTTAAATCCGCACTTAAATTCCCCATTTTTTCGCTCTTTATAATTGTCAACATCTTAACTCGTTTGTTAATTAGTTTTAAATTAGTACACCTATGAGGAACCATTAAGGTAATTCTTCTTCTTCCTTATATCAAGCTTTATCATAATCTTCTTCTTTCAGCTTTAAGAGTTTATTTCTGTAATCTTCTCTTTTTCATTCTTTAGACGTATCAGTTAATTTTCTTACTATTAAAATGATTTTATAACTCTTCGACCTTCGCATGTTTTTCTAATTTCCTTATCCCTTCCTAATTTTCTCCGCTACCTGGATTCTCCTTTTATCTGCCACTGTAATAGCTCACCTTTCTAACGAATTTGTTTTTTGATTAAAAATAACTTTTTAACAACGTGATTTATCAATTACTAGGTACACTTCTAAACCATATTATCCCATTTAATACTTGACCAAACCCTCCATCAAATAAAAACACATTACACAATAATTAAACAAATGTCTATCATTGAAGTGTCGAAATTGTAAAACAGAATTAATTACAAAATGTACTCTGAGAGTGTTGTTGATTTATCTCCAATAATCTGTAGAAATAATTAAATTTGGTTGTCATGGTAACGTCTTGTAGCAACAGTTTACAATTACTTTATTTACGTTGCACGAAAATATGACGGCGAGTTTACAAAGTAAGATGGACGTTTCAAGATGGAGTTTTAAGCTAGCTTCTGTCATGATAAATTAAACTGGAATGCAAACTTTCCTTTTCATTTTACTAAACTTGTCATTGCGGAGGCGTTTTTCATTTCATCTTTTTCAATGTAATGAACAAATTATGCAGTATTACCTTATTTTAACACAACAAAGAAAATTGTATTGTTCGCTATACATAATGTTTTCATTAATTTTATAAAAAATATAATTATTTTAGCGTTTCGAAAAATTGAACACCTCTTATGTACAGGATTTTTATACAAGTTTATTTGCCAAACCAAACAATTTCAGTAAAATGTAGTCAATAAATGGGGAGACAAAACCAATTATTTGAACTCCCTCCCCCCTCCCATCGCAGCTAAAATACAGATTCGGGAATTAACTCTAAAAAATGGAAAAATGTATCACGGACGCCGTTATTAAAGTTCGAAACTCAGAATCGGTGCAAACTATTTTAAGCAAACCCAAACCACAAGTAAAAACACGGTTCATTTTGTTCTCTCCCCCCATAATTTCGACTTTAAATGGGTTTCATTTAGTACCTTAGAACTTTTTCTTCTTCATCCTACAGTTGTTGTTTCTCTCACTCCATCTCCTACAATCCAACGTCGCATTTCTTCAGACAAAGCTTGACATTTTCGTTAATTCGGTTCCTATCTCGTTTGACATCTATGACGAAGTCTTCCTGGTTTTTCCTTTCCTTTAAAATGGGTTTTATACTTTACCATTCTTTCCACAGGAGTCGCTGGGATTTCACAAACCGTACGATATCGTGTTTGATATTGTCAATCTTTCTGTTACTTCTTATTCTCCAGTTACAGTTTTCATTTACTACATCACAATGTTATTCTGATTATTTTCCTTTAAACATTCTAAATTTAACGACAGAAATATTCTGTTTCGCTACCACAGCTTAATGATAGTTTTACACCGCTTTCCTTTGTTGTTTAAATGGGGGAATATCTCAGTCATCATCGCCTTATAAAAAAGGAAGACAAGCATTTAAAGACCTCTACCCTAGAATAATCTAATAATGTCAGTAGGAAGAGAACGAGAATTGGTGAAGAGAGACCGGATATGAAAGAGAAGGATGTAATCCAAAACGTTAAGTTTTCTAAATTTTCAACTTTATTGGTATTTAGTTTGAATACAAGTGTACGAAAATGTGCTCTGTTTTTTGACATAATTTCATTTTGAAAATAACAAAATTAATCCTGATAGGATTTCTCAATAATTGTAATTATCTGTTACTTTGCAGTTTTGTTGTTGTTTAAAGGCGTAAACGTCACGATCGTCATCTCCTTATAAAAACAATTTGTTGCGGTAAATCATGGTACTTACCCAGTACAATGTAAATACAATCAGATCCTCTAAATGTATGCACAAATGTTGGTTTATTGGAGCTTGTAAGGAAATGTTTAATTAGTAGATCTAGGATCACTTGGCTAGAAGCTGTACACATGCGAAGAAGCTTCGCTTCGCTCGGCTCAGGATCTCGTAACTGTTCCAATATCACATTTTCAAGGTTCGAATTTGCAATTTTTGTGGTTCGTACTATTACATGCAAATTGGAATCTGATAATTTCTATCTAATTTAATGTGTTATACATTGGAAAAACACGAGTAATTAATAAACACTGTTTAAAATGGCCGCCGTTTTAGACATTTTCAATTCGATTTTTATAAATTGTAATACAGTTCCATATGATCATACTCTAGTCCTCTATACCGTATTTCATTCCTTATGTGGCCGCAACGTGTTTACGTATAGAGGACGACTGCAGAGGTGTCAAAAATCACTTTTTCGTTTTGCTGAGGCGATGAAGATTCTGAATTTCAAGATCAATCCAAAAACGGAGGTCGTCATTTTGTACTTTTACCAAACTTACCATAGACTAACACAGTTGGTACTTGGTGAAATTCCATATTAATGTAAATAATAACTCACATGTAAAAAATTCACAAATCAACATATATTATGTCAGCTGTTTTACATCTTCAGATAACTATGAACTAAAATTTACAAAAGTACCAACATCTTGAAATTCCATATTAATGTAAATAATAACTCACATGTAAAAATTTCACAAATCAACATATATTATGTCAGCTGTTTTACATCTTCAGATAACTATGAACTAAAATTTACAAAAGTACCAACATCTTGAAATTCCATACTAATGCAAATAATAACTCACATGTAAAATTTCACAAATCAACATATCTTATGTCAGCAGTTTTGCATCTTCAGACAACTATGAACTAAAATTTACAAAAGTACCAACATCTTGAAATTCCATACTAATGCAAATAATAACTCACATGTAAAATTTCACAAATCAACATATATTATGTCAGCTTATTTGCATCTTCAGATAACTATGAACTAAAATTTACAAAAGTACCAACATCTTGAAATTCCATACTAATGCAAATAATAACTCACATATAAAATTTCACAAATCAACATATATTATGTCAGCTGTTTTGCATCTTCAGACAACTATGAACTAAAATTTACAAAAGTACCAACATCTTGAAATTCCATACTAATGCAAATAATAACTCACATGTAAAATTTCACAAATCAATATTATATTATGTCAGCTGTTTTGCATCTTCAGACAACTATGAACTAAAATTTACAAAAGTACCAACATCTTGAAATTCCATACTAATGCAAATAATAACTCACATGTAAAATTTCACAAATCAACATTATATTATGTCAGCTGTTTTGCATCTTCAGACAACTATGAACTAAAATTTACAAAAGTACCAACATCTTGAAATTCCATACTAATGCAAATAATAACTCACATGTAACATTTCACAAATCAACATGTATTATGTCAGCTGTTTTGCATCTTCAGACAACTATGAACTAAAATTTACAAAAGTACCAACATCTTGAAATTCCATACTAATGCAAATAATAACTCACATATAAAATTTCACAAATCAACATATATTATGTCAGCAGTTTTGCATCTTCAGACAACTATGAACTAAAATTTACAAAAGTACCAACATCTTGAAATTCCATACTAATGCAAATAATAACTCACATGTAAAATTTCACAAATCAACATATATTATGTCAGCTTATTTGCATCTTCAGATAACTATGAACTAAAATTTACAAAAGTACCAACATCTTGAAATTCCATACTAATGCAAATAATAACTCACATATAAAATTTCACAAATCAACATTATATTATGTCAGCTGTTTTGCATCTTCAGACAACTATGAACTAAAATTTACAAAAGTACCAACATCTTGAAATTCCATACTAATGCAAATAATAACTCACATATAAAATTTCACAAATCAACATATATTATGTCAGCAGTTTTGCATCTTCAGACAACTATGAACTAAAATTTACAAAAGTACCAACATCTTGAAATTCCATACTAATGCAAATAATAACTCACATATAAAATTTCACAAATCAACATATATTATGTCAGCTTATTTGCATTTTCAGATAACTATGAACTAAAATTTACAAAAGTACCAACATCTTGAAATTCCATACTAATGCAAATAATAACTCACATGTAAAATTTCACAAATCAACATATCTTATGTCAGCAGTTTTGCATCTTCAGACAACTATGAACTAAAATTTACAAAAGTACCAACATCTTGAAATTCCATACTAATGCAAATAATAACTCACATGTAAAATTTCACAAATCAACATATATTATGTCAGCTGTTTTGCATCTTCAGACAACTATGAACTAAAATTTACAAAAGTACCAACATCTTGAAATTCCATACTAATGCAAATAATAACTCACATGTAAAATTTCACAAATCAATATTATATTATGTCAGCTGTTTTGCATCTTCAGACAACTATGAACTAAAATTTACAAAAGTACCAACATCTTGAAATTCCATACTAATGCAAATAATAACTCACATGTAAAATTTCACAAATCAACATTATATTATGTCAGCTGTTTTGCATCTTCAGACAACTATGAACTAAAATTTACAAAAGTACCAACATCTTGAAATTCCATACTAATGCAAATAATAACTCACATATAAAATTTCACAAATCAACATTATATTATGTCAGCAGTTTTGCATCTTCAGACAACTATGAACTAAAATTTACAAAAACCAACTTAAATACCATCTATACTAAAAAAGTGGGGGTTGAATGCAAGGAAGGTTGACTGAGCCAGGACTACCTGAGAAGGTAAATGACCTGACAGGATGTGTAACATTGGGTTTTAGCAATGAAGATAGGAAACACTTGTTCATTGATGTTGGAAACATGGCAATTGAGAACAGATCTGTTGATTACTAAAACTTCTAATTTAATTTTCTACTTTTTTGTTCAATACGCAAAACTGACAATTTTAAGAAAAATGGCGACCGATACGTTTTGAATCGTTCAACACAGTCTAAAATTACAATTTCAAAATGGCGCTCCCGTATTGAGGGATCCTAATATACGTTTTGTAAGTTTTATTAATCCACACCACTCTGTGAACAAACAAACAAAGTTCTGTGGAGAAAGGGGGGTGTTCGAAGTAACAACTGTCTAAACAGTCAAGTATAAATTTGTCAATGGTTGTAGGGTTCTGTGGGTACAAAGATGAAACTCAGCTGTTCCGACACTTGTTTGTCTTTGAAGATCTGTGGTTTGGAACAGTCAATGGTCCTTGTTACAATTAATGTTCTAAATTTGGAGCTAACGAAGTTGTAGAAGGAAAGGTCCTGTCGCTAGAAGGAGTTGTGCATCTCATCAGCTCGTTCTAAACTGATTTATTGTTATAAATAAATTTAATTGTTTAATGATTAATTACTAAATAGAATATTTAGTAAAATTCTACAATTTATTCAGTCTTGCCAACCATGTTCAGCGAAACGTTTTTGTTTTTATATAATATAAGTACTTTCGTTTGTTGGTATAAATCGGTTAATTGCTAACAATAAACTAAATTCTTGTTTCCTAAAGTACCGAAGTCACTGAATGTAAATAACCTTCTTCCCTCCCGTGACGTGACACGTTTCGGAATACCTTATCATCTTCAGTTCTCACTCTACTAAAGTCGTCAATATATTAATATTACTGAACGACCAATTAAATTTCTCCAAATATTTTCTATGATACAGCCATCAATATCTCGATTCTAACAACGGTATACGGCAGTTGTCTTTACGTTGACCATCTTATGACTCGCAATAATATGTAGTAAGTGTTTGTTTTTTGTGTTTTAACAAAGTATTGACGACCTCAGTAGAGGGAGAACTTTGAAGATGGAGAATAAACTCCGAAACGCGTCAACGAAATCACGTGACGGATGGAAAAAGCATAATATGGTAAATTGCGTTTCGTTTAATCGGTGGAGAAGGTTGGAACAATATTGTACAAACTGTTTCAAAAAAACCAAACCCCAAAACTAAATGCAAACTTAACAATTGTAACGTCACTGAGACTAGTTATCGATCAAAAAGCTAAAACGAACTGTGGACGTTATATTTGAAAAAATATTCATATATTTAAATAAGTGGCTAAATTTGTCCCGCATGTGCTAAAACACATCATTGTTAGTCGTTAATGACGAAGATCAAACTGCATTTTTGTTTTTGGACAATTATTTCTGAATCGTAATATTTTTGTTTCACACGAGTGAATTTGACAAAAGTTTAAACGAAATCAGTTGCTACGATTTTGAGAAATTACTCATTTGACGGATAATTTGTTGTTGTTTTTTATAGATTTTTATTAATCCCCCGTAGTTTAACAGCTGTACTGATTTTGTTTAATTTTTTTTTTTAAATACAATGATTAATGACACAAATTCGTGTAGAAAATCGCAAAAGTAAGAAACTTTTACAAGTCAGAAAAATGTTTTACGGTTCAAACAACGAACGTGAACTGTGATCGAAAAACTCGTTGGTGCAAGTAAAGTAACTAGGCTCTTATTTAAATATATAAATTATAAAAATCTCGCCTAAGGTTCAGTTTCACTTTTACTTGACAACACTGAACTGACATTTTTGGTGACCATTAGTTTTGATTCGTTTTTATTTGGGTTTTTGTATGGGTGAGTGGAAAGTTTGTGCAATGTTTTTAGATAGTTTATTTTGTATTACATACAGTTTTTTATGTTTTTTAAATCCATTTTGTTTATTTAAGTACAATGTTTTTTAAACGTCTAATAGAAATAAAATGTCGGATTTATCGATTTCATTTAAAACCTAGTGAAACGAAAAGATTAATTTACAAATAAACTGAATGAATCTGGACCCTGTTTTTAAAACCTCAATTTTAAACAAATGCGATTTAAAGATGTGTTTATAGTACAAAGAACCAAGTTTAGGCCCTTTTTATATACGTGGTTATTTTCAAACAGCGTTCATAATTTATTTTTACTTTTTACTAACAACTACGAAATTAATATTTTTAGGGATAGATGTATGAGAAAGTTTGTGTAATGTTTTTGCACCATTTACATTTTACAAAGAGTTGTTTCAGAATACATACAGTTTTTAATGTTTTGTAAACGCGTTTTGTTTATTTTAGTAGAATGTTTTTTAAACTACTAACATAGCAGCCTCACTACATTAACAACTTAATATCAAACAGAGTATAGTGCTAATTTGACGGTGAATTGATTTTTCAATTATTACGGGAAAACGTATATGTGACACATAACATACCTTTATACTACATTTTGTAAGTAAGTAAAAATATAAACGGCTGTTCCCTACTAACGTAAATGTATTTAAATAAGAAAAGGTTAGACACAAATCGCATAAAGATTAGAATCGAGGTTTTCTCCGACGGAATGGAAACAAGGGATTTGGTTGAAAGCTGCCCCGTGGTCTCCGAGATAAGGCAGGCAAATTGACTTCATATAAACGTCAGCCTTGCTACTGAGCCCTTATCAAAATATCCAGGATCAAGATTTGTATCCTTACCATTTTATTCCACAATATGTCAGGATCTTCTGACCTCGTAAGTCGCGTTGTGTTTGATAAATGTAGCTTTAACAGTGTAAGATACAGGGTGGATCGAAACTAGGTTGCATGTTAAGTTTGAATTGATGTTACGTATTTGGCGTTGCCGATGTATCTTCCACTGTGTAAAGTCAATCAAATAATTACTAAATAACAATCATCGAGGGCGTTGGAAGTCAGTTTTTAGATTATCCTGTCTCCTGATTTAACTGTCTGTGATTGTTTTCTAATGGGGTTGTTTAAAGGAGCAAGTGTTCATCTATAATTTCAACAATGATGAGGTTTGAGAGTCTCTTCTTCGGATCCCATATAATTACTTTAATAGGGCGTACGAGTCATTTGTTAGGGGTTGCTATCAGTGTATTGCTGAGAATGGGTTTTAGTTTAAGTAAATTAAAAATCTTTTAATTTTAATTTCATTGGTTATTAAAATATATAATTTAGTTTTTAATTTCTTTAAAAAAAAAGTGTTTGTATCAAATTACGTTTCTAGCGATAATGGGTTTTTCCACAAAATGTAACAAAAGCTGTACATTTGAGCTGCCGCCATTTTGTTTTTATAAACACCAGTGTGTTTAAATGTTCGCATATTTTTGGTAACTTTATTAAAAAGCATGTAAAGTTTCAAAAGAATCGGTTGAGGAATAAGCTATTAATAGACTATCAAAAATATGTACCTCTTCTTAGGACACTCTGTAGGCCTATATAATATAGAGAAAATAATGAAATTGTCTAAAAATTGATTTTTTGTTTCTCGTGGATAAATCCATTCTGAGTTACTCTAAATAAAAATAAGTGTTTTTTTTGGAATTATATCTGTGAATCGTAGCTTCAGTGTCCTACACTCCAAACACGTTTTTAATCAAATTTTGTACTAATATTTTGGAATCATTTTTTGTTTGGTCAAAACTCAAAATTTAGGATTATTGGTATTCATGGAAAATACTGACTCTTTTTTAAATTTTTATAAAATGAAAAATGTTTTTTGTTAGTAAATTAAATAAACTTAGGGGAAAATGTTCCGCTCACCTCTCTACAAAACTAAATAAAAATAAACACAACTGATCGTCAAAAGACAGTGTCATTTCTGTAGTTCTTAATCAAAATGTGGAAATGAACTGTGACAATCGTCTACATATATATTTAAGTGACAGCTTAAACTTGCTGCGATCGTAACATAAAAATGTCTTCAAGGTAAGTCTTATTCGCTTAAAATTGAGCTGAAAGTTCAATTAATTTTTCACCAATTATTCCTGAACTTTAATATATTTTTCTCGAGATTTTCTTATTTCACATTTCACTCAAATTTGAACGAAATAGGTAGAGACAATTTTGAAAAAAAAATTGTATTTTATCGTATCATGGCCGATTTTTGAGTTTAAAAATATTCTCGTACCTGTTATTTTTTGAAAATGGCGAGCAATACGTTTTGTTTGGGTCTTTGAAAGTATCCCATGATTAGAATTTGATAAAAAAAAAAGATATATTTGGGTTTCTCTTTCTTATGACAGCTATTTTTGATTTTTTTTTTTAAACTAGACACCTGAATACGATCATATATCAAAGCACCGTAAAGACAGACTACTCGTCATTTCATAAACCACATTTTAAACTCAAGGTACCTCTGTTACATACGCAAAAAAAATAGAGTTTTTGACGTGTCACATAACTTCCCTACACTTCGTGCATGTGGGAAAGTAAAAAGAGAGTAAAAAAGGAAATCTTATTTAAAACCAATAAGTTTAAATTATAACTATTAAACATAACATAACATGATTGTCAGAAACAGCATAACTTATAATGATAGAACTAACGTAATTACACAACTGTTTGCAAGTTCTCAACAACTTGTCTAAGTAACATCATCCAATTAAAAACACAAGTTAACTGATACCGCCAAGTTGGCACTATACTACGTTTAGCATTAAGTTGTCAGTATGTTAATACAGTGGATATTAGTCGTTTAAAAAACATCGTACTAAAATAAACAAAAAGGGTTTGAAAAACTGTATGTACTGTATTGTAAAAGAAACAACGTTAAAAAATCAAATTTAAATGGTGCAAAAACATTGCAGAAACTTTCTCACACACCTATCCCCAAATATTTTAGTTTTGTTGTTAGTAATTTTTTTTTTTTTTATAAATCAATATTTAAATAAGGATCTAAACTTGTTTCTCTTGTGCAATAAACACATCCTCAGACTAAATCATATTTATTTAAATCGAGGTTTTAATGACAGTGTCCAGGATAGTTTTCGTTTCTTTGCTAATTAAGCTTCACATTTCTCTAAATTTTAAATGAAATTTGTAGTTCCGATATTACATTTTAGTTTTTAATGATATTTCACGAGCCGCCATTTTGTAAGAGAAGTCTACCAGTATGTTATATTTGTTTCCTTAGCGGATTTACTTAATCAACAATTGATAAAAACATTGTAGTCAAATTAGATAAAATTGTTATTTTATGTTTTCTTCTTTTTTATAGCATCAAAAAATTTTTTTTAAATACCTTGAGGTGTGACCGAAACACTCCCACACACCGAATTTGATCCACCTGTTCAAATACGACAGACAGACATGTCTTCAAAGTCGATTTTTTTAGACTCAGAAACGGAAATATCCGAAAAAACCCGACAATTTTCCACCTAACTTTCTACATGTGTCCCGTTAGATTTGCACGCCAAACAGTCAATTAACAATCGATAGTAGAGTTTTTCGCGTTCGATTTCTTGAACTTGATTCCATTGTTGATATTACCATTGCCAAGTGCCCTTGAATGCTTTGCTAATCGTATGCTAATGTATGCTAATTGCTAACCACAGTATATGGTCATTACACCGTGTAATTATTTCATCATTTGCTACTGTAACCATGGTCAATATCCATAGTGTTCTCTCATTAGCATTTACATTGATTACTTGTTCCCTATATATTCATGATAATTAATCATATACATTTTATTTAATTTTAATGTATCTTTAGTTAAGAGGAAGTACTGGAAGATGGAGAAAATTTAAAAACTATATACATTGGAGTTTGAACGTATTCTGATGGATTGTTCATGTTATTATGATTTACTTGGACACTTTCCATTATTTGTGTTTATAAAACTAATACACGACGTTTCGAGAGTATAAATCAACTCTCGGCATCAAGTGTTAAACATTATAGCTTCTTTTAATAAAAACTTAATTAAAAATAAATGTGATTTAGAGGATCTGCTTGTATTATATCGTATGATGAGGCTGGGTAAGTATCATGATGACCCCATCAACTTGTTTTTCTGTGATTAGATTGATTCTGTGTTTATTAACACAAGTGTTTTTTTTTTTTTTTTTGTAAATACAAAACACACTTAGTTAGAACTTCTGGTAACACAAAACAAATACTATTGAATAAATTTTTTTTTAATTTTATTTTTAATTGAGCTTTAGGATATTTAAAATCGGTGCTCCCTTTTTAGGTATGAGAAAGCGATTATCTAGGTTTCGATTTTGGGAAAACCTATTTTGGGATAACCAGACTGGTTTCTGCGACACAAGAAAAAATAATTTAAAGGGTAAATTTTCAAACCAGAACAAAATGAAGCTATTTAAAAATTCTCTTGATACTTTGCTTTATTGTCCAAGTAATTGAACTGATTTTTAATTTAATGTAGTTAATTTAATTTAGTTAACTTAATTTACTATTTAAGAAAAACCTCCCTTGGTCGGTTATTTCGAAAGCTTTAAGGGAAAAAAAATCTTCTAGGACAACGGATGAAACCACTTCCAAGAGTTGCCTCATTTTTGCATTTCGTATTAAAAAAAAAAAGAAAAAAGTTAATAAATATTTCATTTATTGTAGTATAAATAGAACATTAAAATTATTGCTCCCTCAATATTACAATCCTAGTTTTTCAAATATGATGGTTTTCTTTCAGTGACTGTAATAACAAACCAAATGAATTAATTAAACATCACAACTCATCATTATAATGAAAACTATTATGGTAATAAATTATTGAAGTATGTTAATTGTTTTATTTACAACAAAAAGCATGAACTTCAGAAATAGGGATTAATAAGCTTGTCCTCACCATCCCTATCTCTGTAGGTTGAGTGGCCCCGGAGTTATTCAGCGCACAAGGCCAAAGTGAAACAATTTTGGAAAGTGTTTTACACTTGATTTTGTGATTTTACATACAAATTTAATTATCATAGCAAGCAATATAACAACAATGGATGCTTAAAACAGCTGATTAGGTTCAATACATCAAATGTATTATTAGTGACTGCGGTGTGATTTGTAAAATATTTGTTTAAAGTAAAAATAGTAAACTAATAATTAACATGATTTTGTTTTGTGCAAATAATTACAAAATGTTCTTCCATTTAAACAAACCACATGATTTATATATATGATCATTTGAAAACTTATTGTTATCTGTTCCGTTATTACTGGTAAAAAAAAAACTATTATTAACAATTTCTCAAAATTTGGAATATTGATTTGGTTGAAATTTGTTTGAAATGTTAAAATTAACTATATACAAAACCAGTGTTACCAAATCGTAAAAAAAATCGGTTAAAGAATAATTGACAACTATGATATAGAGCTTTGAACACGACTTTATCATTTCAACCTGTGGTGATTTGTTCAAGCGTACAGTAGCTTACTATTGTTTAAAGTTACTTCTATGTATATTTTTCTGTCATGTTGTAGCCATATTACATTTGTGTTTAAAGGTATAAAGAAGATAAGCCCTAGCCCTCGAATGATCTACAAAGCTGGTCAAGATGTGATAGGATATACGAAGTAGAGGTCTAACAAAGACCACGACAAAATGTAAATCCAGCTAGTAACCCTCAGGATTGCAGCACTAGTACTCGTTATTTCGGATCATAAAGTTTACAAGAATGATTTATTAAACCAATAAAAATTTCCAAGAGCGAAGTCTACAATTCACTACATTCAAATTAAAACATTTTTTTCTTTGTGCATAAAACCTTGCAAAACAAGTCTGGTAGTTGACTCGGTCATAATGTCCTACAATATAAATACCAACATGACGGTTTCGCCAACTGCCAGCTATTTAATAACCTGCTCAAAAGACGGGTGGTCCTTGTAATCATGAGGCATGCGTGCTACAAAACATGTTTATCAGACTCTTTCACTTCTTGTACAAAATATTTGTTGATGACAGCATTTCTTAATAAATGAAATCTTTCTTTAGGCTAGGATTAGTGTTTATATGGAACTAGGATCTGTCGATGCGTTTGTATCCTAATAGTTTGGAGATCTTCTTTGTCTGTGCTATTACACTTTGTAAAAACATTGCACTAACTTTCTTGCACGCCTAGTTACAAAATCTAGAATAATATTCGTCGCTAACTCATCAGAAATTTATCCAAAACAGATTGATGGCACCATCATAGTGCTTACCCAGTCCCGTCATGCAATGTAAGACGAACAGATCCTGTAAACGTATGCTCGGTTGTTTCTTAAGTTTTGGAGTAAATTTTAAATTCTATGAATAGATCAAGATGTCTTACCCGGTAGGGAAAGTTTGTTTTAAAACCGTTGTTACACAGGTTTTGAAATATTAAAAAAATCTATGTTTATTAAACTGTCTCCACTAGCTTCGCTCGACTCTCTGCGGGCTTTGTATCGCTACATATTGAAAGAGCCTTCACTCGCTACGCTCGTGTCTCTGCCCTGCCGGTTCTCGTAACTATACAAATATATTTTTCTTGAGCGCAGAAATAGAATTTTGTCCTTAACTTCGATATTTGTCATCGTAAAGACTTGCGGTTGCCACCAATACATATAGCATTGAAATCAGCAAATTTATATCTAACTAGCAGAGTACCCGTCCTTTGTACGGGGTTAACGTATAGATAATTGAGTGTTAAGGGAGTTTTTAAGGCCAGTAGAGCTGATGTAATTTCTAAATAAAAATAAGCTTATGTGTTAACCAGGGACCCTAAGAATGTCCATGTACAATTTCACCTTTGTAGTTTAGAGAAAAAATTTAATTTTTGATTTATTTTTTTTAATATGCTTAAACACAAAAGTTTTTCAACAGATTTCTTAGTGAGAACCTATTACCTACGAGGAAGCTATATTCCAAGTTTCATTGCAATCCGTTCAGTAGTTTTTGAGAAATCGTGATGAGTGAGTGAGTCAGTCAGTCAGTGGTTTTGGCTTATATATATATATATATATATATATATATATATAGAGAGAGAGAGAGAGAGAGAGAGAGAGAGAGAGAGAGAGAGAGAGAGAGAGAGAGAGAGAGAGAGAGAGAGAGAGAGAGAGAGAGAGAGAGAGAGAGAGAGAGAGAGAGAGAGAGAGAGAGAGAGAGAGAGAGAGAGAGAGAGAGAGAGAGAGAGAGAGAGAGAGAGAGAGAGAGAGAGAGAGAGAGAGAGAGAGAGAGAGAGGGGGGGGGAGAAGGAGAGAGAGATTTAGTGTAATAGAATTGAATAACACGAAATATGAAGCAAAAAAACTGTTTAAAATCTCCGTAATTTTAGACATTTTTCATTCGAGTTTTTTAATTTAGCTTTATATATGAACACACTATATTTCCCAGAACCAAATTGCATGTTCCTATTTTTGTACAGATGAGAACGGAGGGACGACATGTCGAAAAATCGAAGGTGGAAATATTCTACGACCGCCAAAATTACCCTCTACTTGGATTATTGACAAACAAAAATATTTTGTTGTTGTAATTTTGTATCCATGTATGGGAGATAAATTAGAAAAAAAGCCCCTCCGCTCACTTTTTATGAAATTTTTAAACAATACTTTCACAAATATTTATATAATTAAAAACCCGTGTTAGATAGTTAGATAGTGATGTACTTCTGTCGATTTTTTTAAAATTACTCCTGATTCATAATTTCACTTTATTTATAAGTTGACACACACATCTGGATAATCTTAAAATTTTATCAAATTTGATTGAATTCGGTTCAACTCATTTTGAGTATTGATTAAAAATTTTCAATTTCAAAATGGCGACCATTTAAAACAGTTTTATTTCCATATCTTGTATATTATTCAAAGAAATTAGATACAAATTTGTGGAATTGAATTAGTCATGTAAAAGTACTAACACGACCTCTCTACAATGATCAATAGGGAAGTATTGTTAGAAATTTAATTTGAACGCTGATCTCCCAAGAAAATGTAATAATTGAATACTCGCTACGCTCGTGTCGGTTTTTTAAACAAATGTACACTTTTGAGATTCGCCAGTTTTAGACACTGACACAAGCGAAGCGAGGGAAAACTGTTTAATATATGCACATTTACGAGGTCCTTTAGAGTCTAGCCAATGTCAATAACAAAAACCTGTGTTACAACTGTTTTAAATAAACTTATTGGATAAGACAGCTTGATCTACCATTACAATAGACTTGTCATATCTGCTTGTATTACATTGTATGATTGGGCTGGGTGAGTACCACCATCTTGTTTAAGCGTACAACTTTAACGTGCTTTGCTTTGATCTCAAGTTAGACTTGTTAGGTTATTAAATTCTATAAATTGATATAATGATTCACCTCAGAGTTTTAAAACTATAAAGATAAGTTTTATCAAAATTGAGTTATCAATGTTATTTTACTACTGACGAGTGTTATAGAAGGGGAAGGGGGGAGTACTCTCGTTGCTATAGTTACCATTGCTTCACCTGCTTCATTTCTTCTTAACCTAATTATTATAATGTTACATTCTTTATGGGTAAAAATGCAAATTTGAATTAAAACTGAAGAAGAAAAATTACTTTAAAAAATCAGATCAATTTAAAAACTTCTGTATTTATTAAATAATTTATTTTTTCAGTGTAATCAAAACAAAGTCAGCTTTTGTCAGCGATTTTGTTCTGGAACATAATTTGTTCGTTTATTCTATTTTAATAGTGAAATTTGCCTTTTTTCCCCCTTCTCTTCTTTCTTAATTGAGTAATTTCCTCACTTTCCTTCTTTTTCTATTATTTTAGGAAATTTACCTCTTTTTATTGCTCTTCTCTGCTTTTTTTTAAATAGAGAAATTTCAGATTTTCTTGTTTTTTTTAATAGATAAATTTCCCCACTTTTCTGTTTGTATTTTTTAAATAAATAATTACTTTTTTCCTTCTCTTCTTCTTATAATAGAGAAATTTCCCTTGTTAATTTTTTTTCTATTCTCTTTATAACAGAGAAATTTTCCCATTCCCTTGTTTTTTTGTTTTTTTTTAATATAGAAATTTATCCTCTTTCCCTTCTTTCTCTTTAATAGAAAAATTTCCCTTCTTTCTCTTTAATAGAAAAATTTCCCTTCTTTCTCTTTAATAGAAAAATTTCCCTTTTTTCGTTCTATGTATCTTCTTTATTAATAGAAAAATTTACCCGCTTCATTTTAAACTATTTAATAGAAAAATTCCCGCTTTTTCTTTTTCTTCTCTTCTTTTTATAATAGAGAAATTTCTCCTCTTTCCCCCCCCTCTTCCTCTCTTCTTTTTTAAATATTTTTTTCTTCTATACTTTTTATAATAAAAAGAATTCTCCTCTTTCTACTTCTTCCTTTCTAATTTTGTATTAAGAAAAAATTAATCCATTTTTATTTTCCTTCTTTTCTTTTCTTTTTTGAATACAGAAATATTCTCCTTTTTAGTTTTTGTTTAGTAATTGGAATGTCCCCAAAGGTGGAGCGTATCTCCACCAAATAATTAAAAGATCTAACATTTACATAATATAAAAACAGATAATAAACTTTCCAAAAAGCCACCCGGAGAAGTGCCTATAGAAAGTCATCGGTTACGGATAATGTCCATCTGTCAATCTATTGCACCCTCTACTTTACTCAGAGACTCTTGAAACCACCATCTCGTCTCCATTTCCAGTGTTTACTTCTAGTCACTACCTCTGCCTACTCGCCGCTGCACACCCTAGCTACGATTTCAGATATGGCGTAAGCCCTCTAACAAAATTTACACAATTACATTATTATTTATTATTCATGAGATATAAAGCGAAACAGATCTTGCCATTTTGTGTCATGGAGTGGAAATTTTAAGACTTATCCACATCAAAAAGGATATTGCAAACAATCCTAAGCAATTTAATTTTAAAACTATTGCTCATACGTCTTAATCTAATACATTTTAAAACATCAACTGAAGACAAAAAGAAGCAAATTGTACTTTTAAATTGAACCAATGGAGATGAATATCTGAAGAAAAGAAAATACAATTACACTAACTAAATTTAAATGACATTTTGTTCTTTACATAATACAATTGCAACAAAACACTGAAGAAATTGAAGTTGTTCGTCTGTGGACGTCAGACATAGACTAAATAACTTAAGATTAAAACAGTTTTTGAAAGTAAACATTAAAAATAAGATAAAAGGAATTCATAACCTATTGTTAAAAGCGGTTCCGTCTTGGTGATTTATGACTTTGAAATGTTTGCATTGTTACAAAGATATCTAACGCTAAAGACGCTCTTTTATTTGTGAAGGTAATCTAATTTTGTACGTAAAGTATAGCACTTTATTATTTATTTCTGGCTTTCAACGTCACAAAGATATATAGATATAATAAAGAGTGGAGAATGATGAATGTTGAACGAGTCTACTGAGAGACACTTCAGCTACAGCGAACTAGTTAGGAAAGTCTTCGTAACCTACTAATTAAGGGAAGGAATACATTTTACTGTTGGTTAACTCGACAATCGTCAGCAGTATGACTCTCGTAGAATCTGAACTTTTCCAGTTGGGCTGTCAATTCCTTTTGTACGTCAGCCACAATAGTTTGCACTTCTAAATAGATAACAGTTGGTTTAACGATTGACATCTCCAGGAGGACCAGTAAGCTCCAAGAACTTGAGAGTCTTCCTAATAAGTTTGTCTCGATGGATTGTCTGTCCATTCGTTAAGAATCTCGGTCCTTTTTCTAATCCAAGAACATTTTCTCTGTAGTTTTATCCTCTCCATCACAGTGAATATTTCCATCCTGAATCCAGTGCCCTCTACCAGTTGTTACAAACTGCTCTGTCTAACTAGAGAATGTCAGAAGCAATTTGTTTATTGAGGCATGAAGTGAGAGTATGTACATTCTGTCCAGAGATCCCCTCAGGGTTTCATTAATAGTAAGTACGGGTGTAATTAGATCTACACCTTTCTAGATTCAAGTAGTTTTGGGTTAGATTCGTCGTTCATTTTTTCCAACAGGTCTTTCTTGACTTTCTCTTGTTCGCTATTAGAGTATTCGAGGACTAGAGGGTATTTTTTATAAAGGGTGGATGACCGAGCAGTATTTCGGCATTAAATCCAATCCCCTTCCTAAAGCCAAATGCTGATGATTTAGATAGATAGCCTCTTGAATACGCTACAGAACAACCGAGGTTCCCCTATTGATGTTTTTCTTTTTAGCCATCGTGTTTGTTCATTTATGTCGTTTTGGGTTAGATTAGTCTCTTTCATTTTTCCCAACAGGTCTTTCTTGACCATCTCTTGTACCCTATTGGAGTATTCGAGGATTAGAGGTCTTTATTTATATTTATTTTTTATAAAGGGTTGGATGACCGAGCAGTATTTCTGCATTAAATCCAATCCCCTTCCTAAAGCCAAATGCTGATGATTTAGATAGATAGCCTCTTGGGTACGCTACAGAACAACCGAGGTTCCTCTATTGGTGTTTTTATTTTTAGCCAGCGTGTCTATTCAATCATGTCCTCTAATCCCAGAAGGAATCAATAAAATGTAACACTGATGAGACCAACCTTCAGACATGATGTGATCTGAAACAAACCCAGACTAACTTCGACTTGAATCCATCCGGGACCATCTCAGACACAATCCGTTAGGGTGGTAATTTCAAACTGAGACACAACACCATTCTAGGACATGTTACACTGTTGTCTAGAAAATCACCATCACTTAAGTTCTTAATTGTTGATTAACGCTTATGCATTTTTACTAGCTAAAATTCTGAATGAAATCATTATTTTAAGTGAGAATTATATCTAACCCAAGACTTTTGGCTCTGCTGGTAAGTTTACACCCTATACTGGTAAGCGACTGAGGACAGAGCATTGGTGCGTAAAACCTGAGTATATTTTTCACTTGAAATAATTATTTAATTAACCTTACTTTCAATTTCAGGCATATTATATTCAACAGAAATTTTGAAGTAAACTCCAATTTATAATTCTTAGAGGACAAGAAAATCGTTAATACGATTGGTTGTTCAACAACTTCAGCTAACTTAATGTATATCTTCCTGTACATGTTTAAATATCACTAGGTAATATGGACAATTAAAAATTAATATATATACATAGTTTGTAATTTATAACAAATCCCCGCCTATAACATCAATAAGATATGAGACGAGTGTGTTGATGAGTTTCATTTTGATATTTTGACAATATGATCGCTTAGTCTTACAATATTTTACTTTGATTCCAGGGTCTCCTCTCTCAGTGTGTAGATCGAAAGAGAGTTGCTGTACACCGGAGATGGAAAGCAACTTGCAGAAATTAGTTCGGAAAGACTTTCAGAGTTTATTGCACCACAGTTCGCAGACAGTGCAAGGGCTGTTGGCAACCACTGCTTCCACATTACAAGGTGAGTGGCTTGGATACATTTCTTATATACAATTATCTTAATTACGATTTTTACTTACTTTACAGCAACTAAAGTGCAGTGCAGTTAAACAATCATAAGTCCTTTTAGCAAGGGCGTACCCAGGATCAAAACTTGAGGGGGGGGGCAAGCCATGGTCATTCAATATACAATTGATTATTAAAATAGTTATTTCAAGAATTGTATTAAATTCCAGCAATAAATTGTATAATAAAGATTTTTTTTGCTTCCAGGGGGGGCAGCGGCCCCCCCTGCCCCTCGCTGGGTACGCCCATGCCTTTTAGTTCACAAACTTATCTGTATTCTTTGTGGCCCTTAACAGACCAAGGGTATGAAAGATCTCTCTATATTGGTTACACAACTCCAAACGTCTCCATCGGATGCACTCATAGCTGCAAAACTGCGGGCTTCATCCAGCAACTTTGGGAATTGGTTTTGGATTAGGTTCCTATAAACTTGTTAAACAATGATTGATCAGCCTGTCTACTTTAAACAACTAGATATAACTTCAAAATGGATTGGTAACACATTTCAAAATGTTTCATCATATTTCACTATTAGTTTGGATTGCACTATAACATTCTTATATCTTAACCGCTTCAAATTGTCGTTCTTTAATGTTTAACATCAAATAATCTGCAGACCCGTTATTTTTATAATAAAATACCTAGTTTGTGGCTAGTTTACTAGTAGACACACGATCTTTTCTTGGTCATCCATACTCAGTAGTCAACTTTAATAACTAATTAAAAAGTTTCCTGCTATTCTTGGATGTCTGAGGAAAGTATTTTGTGTTCTAGGAAATCATCAACAATTCATTTCTTGCTAATTCTTGGATGTTAGAGAAAGGATTTTATTGTATTGTAAATTACCAAGAATTCATTTCTTGGTAATTCTTGGATATCCAAGAAAATTAGAATTCATTTTTTGCTCATTTTTGTTTGTCCGTGAATGATTTTTGTGTTGTAGCAAATCATCAACAATTCATTTCTTGCTAATGCTTGGATGTCAGAGAAAGGTTTTTATTTTGTTCAAAATTTGTACTGGACGTCATTTTAAAATGGTTAATGGATAGGTATCAAATTTTGTGGTAAACTGCTAATTAATACAAAACCGTCTGCAAAATTTCTGATTCAATTTTCTTCTGGAATTGTTTTGTTTGTTTATTTTTTTCAGACAGATTTTCTATTGATACGGAACGAAACATTTTTTGACATATCATTTATTTAAAAAAACTTTGTAGACGGCATGTTTAATTACCATTAAACTCGGCACAAATTTATTCTAATATATGTATATAATTTATTTAATAAATGATAGAATTTCTTAACATTAAAAATCGGTAATTTGAAATGTTTAATACACAAAACATCTAATACTAGTTTTTTTTTTTCAAAATGGAATACTTTAAAATCTAAGAACCACTTTCGTTTTTAAACACTCTTCTTCAATCAAACCTATTAACCTTAATCAAAACTTAAAATAATATTAAGTATAAAAAAATATTTCAGAGTTAAAACAAAAAGATGACCTCACAGTTAAGAAACACAAAATGGGACGAGGGTTACCTGCTCCGTTCTATACAAGTTAAAATTGGCCAGAGGTATTCACAAGGGACGCGACCCTAGTCCAGTTATTTTCTCATTTATCTAATTGAAAAGCAAAAACTAGAGAGAAAAGGAAAATGACAATAAATTGCAATTCCAGGACTCTTAAAAGGTTTCAACTTTATAAATCCATTCTGTTTCCTAAATTGGAAAACTGTTTCAGTCAACTCAATCACAATGAATAGTTTCATAGAAAGATTTAGAAGCGATACACTTTGGAATTTAAATTAACATGAAACAGATTAATTTGCTTGTCTGTTCTCTTCTTCATTCTAATTTTAATATTTAAACTCAGTGAAAAACTTCAATTGTGACAGTTTATATCTAAAACTAAATAACAGTTTTATCAGAGCTCCGGGTAAGTGTAGCGGCCGTTGGGGCTCACAAAGTTATGGTGTTGTCCCGTCATCTTGATCCCTGAGTGTTTTTTTTTAATAGTTTTCCACATAGGTTTGTGTTAATAATCTTCATATTGCGTATTTTTAACAACACTATTTTATTGTTACCGATAATTCACGAACCGGCATTTTTGGAGAAATGGTGACCAAAACGTTTTGTTTGAATCGTTAGAAGCTACGGTATAAACAAAATTTGATCAAAATCGATTAGTTGATTTTGGGAAAATTGTAATTTTGTTTTTTTCTTATATCAACAGTACCTTCAAATTTTTGGACACATGTGACTTTGAAATGCAAATTTTTCCCTGTACTATGAATATGAGGGATGATAAAATGTACTTTTAGCATTTTAATTATCACCATCTGCGCATATTTTGTTGTTTAGAGAAAGGTAAGTCCATTTGACCATTAGATGATTACCTATTTCGTTCCTCAACTTATATTCTTTTAAAACTAATAAACCTGTTTCCATAATTTCTTCACCCCCTGTACATAGAGAAGGGTGTAATAGGGTTTGTCATGGTAAGTGAGGTGTGTATTATCATCTTACATTGTAGACATTCCGACAAGGGTTGATGGTTGAGGGGTTGGGTCCATCTCAACTCTATTGTTTTGTGTTGGAGTCGAGATATCGTCCAACATGTCAAGTCACTCGGCGAGATGACGATTTACTTGCGTTAGAAGTGTAAGCAACCCTTCATTCATCAAATACATCCCTCAAACCAAATGTAGTAATTCATTGTTATCCAACCATAATCTTACTACACTGGGAGAATTAAATAAGCTGTACTAAACACATTGCATAAACTTTCCCACTTAACCACTCCCAAAACCAAATGTGTGCGTAACTAAAAATACTGTTCTCAGTTAAAAAGTGAAATCAAACCGCGGGCACTGTCTTTGTAAATGATTTAAACAGGTCTAATGTGTGTTCCCTTGCATTTTACACGACCAAAGATGGGCTCTTTCCTGTAAATTATGGAATAAACTGAGGACCACACAGTTACAGATGATGGGAATAATTCATACTGATTAAACTGAGGGCAACCGAAGCAAGATGGGCTAAAATCTTATCTGAATGGACTCCTAGAGAACGTAAGAGAAGACGAGGAACGCAGGTGGTGCGATGGCGAATAAAGTAGGATGGGGCTAGTGGACACTAGCAAGAAATAGAAAACTTTGGACGAAAATAATTGTAAAAAAGTTAAAGTTAATTACTAAAAAAAATTAGTAAAAATAACAAACGTATTTATTTATTAATGGAACTCTCTTTAACGTAGGCTATATTTGTTTCTTTTGTCATTTAAATTTCCCAAAAAGTAAAACGTCCAATAAGCCTTGTGGTTAATAACGGTATGAAAGAAGTAATCCCCAAACCATAAATAAAACAAAAAAAAACAACGGTAGCAAATTTAATAAACCCTTATGAACCTTTCGTACCATTATGTATTAATTTAATTAAATAAGTTTACAAATGTGTCAGCACAAGGAAGCGTTTACCTCCTAAAGGAGAGGCTTTTACTCCATAAAGGTGTTAGTAAAACTTTATTATTATATTTCAATGGAGACTAAATGTATTCGCTTGTGCCTTAATTACGTCCTCAGCGTAATCTTTTATATAAAAACCAAATTTTTAATAATGCTTTTTAACTCTTTTTGCCAATAATCGTAATTTGATATACTTGTTTATTTTTATATTACAAAGGAGTTTGGAGTAATTAAACACATTTTACTAAAATTTGATCTGAGTGTTCAAGAAGAAGGTCGCCACTATTGAAACAACTAGAACAGACAGAACAGCTGAAACGTTGTTGGCGTGTATTAAGGAGAATATTTTACCAATAACTGAAAGCAAGTGGAAGAAGTATAAATGGACAGGTTTCATCTGAGCTGTGGAGTTTGGCTGCGCAGTGGGTCTAAGCAGCAGTGAGGTGGTGGGGGAAGCGGTCGCCTCAGTCTGTGTTGGGTGTTGGTACTAACAACGATGTCTGCAAGACCGCTGGATCGTGGACAGTAGTCGGCGCCGACTGTTTCTCCTACAATGCCTCTGTCCCCAAGCGGCCTCGAACTACAAACTTGTACCTCCCTTCCACGCGCAGCTCACAGCTCAGATGAAACCTGAAATTTGTAGAGATTTGTTTAATTCCTACTTATGTGAATTCATGTGGTGTTGTAGGAACAAGGATGAAGTTCTGTTTGACACCATCTGGAAGGACATCAATTTATATTGGCCTCCCGAATAATAAAGAATGCATTCATATGTTATCTTTAAAGTTTGTTAGGTTGGGGAACCTTCTGGGTGCCACTGTTTGAGTGGCGGTACTCTTCTTGAACAGACACTTTGATCTAAATTGGTGGAGCCAGTTTTAGAAATTACCTCTTCCATAACAGTCTAATGGCCAGTTTTGTTTTTCCTGATAATTCAAGAAAGGAATTTCAGATATACAGCGAGAAATGCGTTGTTTGGACCCTTGAAGGTTACAGTTTATCAAAATTAGTACAGCCGATTTTGAGAAAATTATATTTTTGTGTTTTTTTTTCTTAGGGTAAGTTACCTCCAAAATTTTGAGTTATGTAAAAAATGAAAACTATCCAAGACACGAATGGAGCATCTCCATCATCAAATTTCATTAACAACGGACGACGGGTTTAGGCTGTAAAGCTCTGCACATTCGATCGCTGCAAGACAATATTCTAAAAACTACTTTTTTGGAGTTCTCTAAATAGATACATCCTTAAAAAATCTCAACATCGATTTTTGTTACCCAACTATACTACTGGAAAGTAAAAATGTAGGTTTACAGTAAAATGTAATTCTATTCAGTCAATAGGTGTAACTCGATTCTACTTTCTGCTGTTATTCATTCCTTCGATAGATATCAAACTATTTCCGTATTTATTTACCACCCTCTACATGAGACAAAAAATGTACAGGCTCAATCAGATCCTACAATCCTACCAACTTGATTCATCGCCACAATTCACGATTTACTCTATTTTTGTACAACAAGAGTTTTATTTTATTTCCTAAACACATACTGTATTTTGATTGGACGGAATGTCCCGTCATCAATATTGCAGTTATACAAGCATGGCAATGCATCAGTACAAGTCGGAAATAACCCTACATTGTCCTAGTTTTATTATTACTGTGTCACTCATCACAGTTGGGGAAATTTATCTCTTACTGTTGGCATTACTGGAGTGATGTATTGCGGTTTGATATTGCAAATTTCGAGTCTACGGATTTGGAGGTTTCTCTACATTAAACAAAGTGGATGATTTATGTTTTGAACTGTGTTGGGTTGATGATTCTACGCTGAATTAAGTCGTCGAAAGAGAGTTGCTTTGGGGTTAAGTAAGGTTGCTTGCAACGCAACACCTGGTGTCTTATGAGAACGTCTTAATGGAGGAACGATAAATCGCTATACAATTTGTCAGTTGATATTTGTCGTTCATAGAATGAGTAATGCATAAGTGTGGCTACTACTACAACATTGCTGTCCTTGTTACAGTGAATAGAAAATCGACATCTTTTAAACTTTAAACATTAATTAATATTCTAAATTTAGATAAGACTAGATTAAACTAAACTCAAACTCAGGCTAGACTAGACTAGACTTGGACTAAGCAAAGACTTTTGACATCTTTACTTTAAATGTAGACACAGATCTTTAGAAAAAACTCCAATTTATATCGATAAATAATTACGATCATTGTATATTTTCAATTACCTCAACTTAAAGTACTAGTTTCCTTCACAGACATGTGTGATCATCATTAGATAATGTTGCTAATTTAAAACTTGCGTTTTCTTAAATAATAGATGTCTTTACCCCAGGAGGTCATTTATAGTTAGTAAGGATGTCATAATCCCAAAGGATTCTAACATATCTACAGTTTATAGTAAGGATGTCATAATCCCAAAGGATTCTAACATATCTACAGTTTATAGTAAGGATGTCATAATCCCAAAGGATTCTAACATATCTACAGTTTATAGTAGGGATGTCATAATCCCAAAGGATTCTAACATATCTACAGTTTATAGTAGGGATGTCATAATCCCAAAGGATTCTAACATATCTACAGTTTATAGTAAGGATGTCATAATCCCAAAGGATTCTAACATATCTACAGTTTATAGTAAGGATGTCATAATCCCAAAGGATTCTAACATATCTACAGTTTATAGTAAGGATGTCATAATCCCAAAGGATTCTAACATATCTACAGTTTATAGTAAGGATGTCATAATCCCAAAGGATTCTAACATATCTACAGTTTATAGTAAGGATGTCATAATCCCAAAGGATTCTAACATATCTACAGTTTATAGTAAGGATGTCATAATCCCAAAGGATTCTAACATATCTACAGTTTATAGTAAGGATGTCATAATCCCAAAGGATTCTAACATATCTACAGTTTATAGTAAGGATGTCATAATCCCAAAGGATTCTAACATATCTACAGTTTATAGTAAGGATGTCATAATCCCAAAGGATTCTAACATATCTACAGTTTATAGTAAGGATGTCATAATCCCAAAGGATTCTAACATATCTACAGTTTATAGTAAGGATGTCATAATCCCAAAGGATTCTAACACATCTACAGTTTATAGTAAGGATGTCATAATCCCAAAGGATTCTAACATATCTACAGTTTATAGTAAGGATGTCATAATCCCAAAGGATTCTAACATATCTACAGTTTATAGTAAGGATGTCATAATCCCAAAGGATTCTAACATATCTATAGTTTATAGTAAGGATGTCATAATCCCAAAGGATTCTAACATATCTACAGTTTATAGTAAGGATGTCATAATCCCAAAGGATTCTAACATATCTACAGTTTATAGTAAGGATGTCATAATCCCAAAGGATTCTAACACATCTACAGTTTATTTGTTGTGGTCTTGGTTAGATTACTCTCGTCCATCTTCCCTATCAAATCTCTTTTGACCAACTCTTGTTCTCTTCCGACCCTGACACTATTAGAGTTTTCGAAGACTAGTTGGTCTATATTTTAAGTTCTTTCTTTTAAGGATAAAATAAAGCAAAAGCTTAAAGTTTCAAATATTTATTAGTATAAATGAGCTACAATTGTTTCGCCTTGCGGCATCGACGGGCTATTCTTTCTTTTATTTATTAGACGATAATGAACAAGAGTTTTCAACTGGTAACGACAATTTATTTTGTTCGCTTGTGGAAGAACCTGAGATATTTAACATGAAGGAAGAAAAGCACATAATATCAAGACTTCTAGCCCCAGAATACTCTAATAGGACAGGGTTCTAAGAGAGTAAAAGTTGGAGAGAAAGACCTAAACAGGATCCAACCCAAAACAACATTAAATAGAATGCAGATTCAGCTATGGTTGCCAAATCCGTACTCGCTATAACTTAGCACCTGACTGGTAAAATCATCTATTGATAATCGGTCATGACAATTCGATTTAATATGTTCGTTTTTGGAAGGAAATGAGATATATATAACAAAATTTGTTTCCAACGGTTGGATTACATTTCCGTATTTCCTAAGGAAGGATTACATTTCCGTACAATTAATCAGCTGTTAACTTAACCTGACATGACATAATACAGTACGCGCTCTATTTTGTGAGTAATGATTCTACCTAATAGAATGTATCTAGTAATCATGTTCAAAGCCATCGAGGGGTGGTTTCTACCCTCAACCCCTCCTAAGCATTAGAAATTTCTGTTTGAATTATGTGCCGAAAGTGAAACATTAATTTTGTATAATGCTACACTTTGTAGTCCCGGTTCATAAATTCTCAGATAGTATATTGCGGCCGACACGGTGTCACTTGGGCCGTAGCGATATTATGCGTATTCAGGTCACTTGTCGTTTCGGACAAACTGATTAAAACGTCGTCTCATCATGTCGCTTCACATTTCTACCCCTTTAATCTGTTGTTTATTTAACGGGCAATGTTTTTGTATGTGTTAATTATAAAAGGGGTGTGGTTAAGGGGTGGGATATTGTGGTGCAACCACGTCAAATCTTACGCTACACTACGTTATTTTTTTATTTCAAACACTTTCAAAACGTTATTTATAGTGGGTGACAATCCAGAGGAAAATAGCTGGATTTACACCGTTTTTCATCTAGTTTTAGATCTCTCTCTTTCATCTTTTTTCTCAGAACTCTATTGACCAACTTCTTTTTCGAACTAGACTCTGCTAGCATACGCGAAAGCTACGAGTATTTATTTTTTGTTATTTTCTTCCTTTTTTGATAAAGCGGTGGTGACCGATAAACAGCATGTAAGCAAGACATAATTTGGAAGCAAACTTTCATTTATATTTTGTAATTTTTTAATAAAAATACTACGTCGATTGTTTCCAACTACAGTACGTCAATTTAAAGTTAACTATACCACCTTTTCTTTATTCATATTCACGGGTAAAACAATTGAATATTGTTTAACTTATCTCGACGCAATATCTACAAAGTTAGTTTAGTTTAACTTGGATCAAAATATTGATAATAAATGTTGTAAAAACATTGTACAATCTGTCGCTGTCATCCCTACGTCTACTGTGCAGCTAAAACCAGGGTTCCCGTATGCGTCAGGTAAGTTAACCAAAACTAATCCTCTCCGAAAATATCAGTCAAAAAAAAAGAAAAAGAAGTATGAAAAAAATAACAGTTTAAAAAAACAACAGTTTAAAAAAATAGCTGTTTAAAATAACAACAGTTTAAAAAAATTAACAGTTTAAAAAATAGCAGTTTAAAAAAATAACAGTTTAAAAAATAGCTGTTTAAAAAAACAACAGTTTAAAAAAATTAACAGTTTAAAAAAATTACATAAAGGAATAAATTCCTCCGTTTGTGCCATAAAAAAATGCTCACTGTAAATCTGTTTTAATGACTTGTGTCACAGTTATTATGATTCTTGAACCGGAGGTTTTATTTGCGATTTTGAGTAATCACACACTTCACTAAAATATCAGCAAAATCATTCATACTTCCAGTATTGTATATAAACATATAAATCTACAGTTTTATATATTGATGTCTTACTTACCCTGTTGGCGAATCTATCGACTATGTTCGTGCCGAAGAAAGCGTGATCCCCGAAGCTAAGTCGTGATTACATTTTAAAAGAAATCATATGTACTCGATTTCAAAGAACAGTGTTATCTAGCGCAGTGTCACACCACGAGAGTACGATCATGTTGTAGTCTCCAATCTTACCGATTTCTTCAAGAACAGTTTCAAACGCATATCTCGAATTTGTCTTCATTTTTAATGATTTTTCTTTCTCACTTTTACATACGATAAATTATTGCTCAAGTGTAGCTTGTAGATGCCCAAACGAAACTATTGGTAGCTATCTCTTCGTTTACAATTTATGCGGCAGTTTTAAAATACCGAGATTCATGAATAATTGGTAAAAAACAAAACGAAATTTGACCTCCGTAAATAAAATAAAGATTTTAAATTAATTACGACTTTCACTGATGACACAAACAAAGCAAGTTTAAAGACAGTGTCTATGCTTCATTTTAACTTTCAGACTGACAACTACAGTACCAACATTACGACGGACGTTCAGTTCCTCTTGCAAGTCACATTTACTGTCATAAGCTCACCAGTGAATATGACCACCCTGTGCATACGTTTACTCAGATAATAATGTCCCGAACCTTACCACCTTCCCTTGTCTAAGTAGAGAAGGTCAGATGCAAATTGCTTGAGGGTGTTTCTCATGCCTAGACCTGAGCTGCCCCCTTACTTCCTCTCATGGTCTTCCAGAGTACTTACATTTTCCTCAACACCTAGGCCAGGGCTGAAGCTGTGTATGGGGGGTGAGCTCTACACAAAATATTGACAACTACAGTACCAACATTACGATGGACGCTCAGTTCCTCTTGCAGGTCACATTTCCTGTCATAGGCTCACCAGTGAATATGACCACCCTGTGCATACGTTTACTCAATATAGTAATGTCCCGAACCTTACCACCTTCCCTTGTCTAAGTAGAGAAGGTTAGATGCAATTTGCTTGAGGGTTTCTCATTCTTAGACCTGATCTGCCCACTTACTTCCTTTCATGGTCTTCCTGAGTACTTTCATTTTCCTCAACACCTAGGCCAGGGCTGAAGCTGTGAATGGGGGGTGAGCTCTACATAAAATATTTGGGAAATTTGATAGAAATCGCTCACTGCGCAGTCCATAAGCAGTTATTTTTAAAACATTTTTATCGATTTAAACGTTTTCAAGACAGTTTCAATCTCTATTCCTTACCCATGACATTACGATGGGATAAAAACCCGCATTATCATATCAACATTTCAACTTCCATATAATTCTTGTGACGTATTTTAGTTACAATGAAACAATTGTGCAACGTATCAGGGAACTTGTATTTCTCTAGAGTTCATTTAATGCAATGACCTTTCTTTGTATTGATATCAAGAAATATGATTTATGCACACTTTATATAACAGCACTGCACCGCACTGCACAAGATGGTGACTTTAACAGAAATGTTACAGATCTGGCAGGAGGCCAAAACTTTCCTAAAGGTTGTATTTGTTTTGCTGATTGAACGAGAGGTTCAAAATTTAATTCGAATTAATTTTAAACAAATAAAAACATTGCACAAAATTTCTCAACCACTCTTAAAATAAAATCTATCCGAAACTATGTGTCAACTAATCGATAGTTATCAGTCAAAACGTGAAAATTAGTCGACACTGTCTAAGTAGTGACTAAAGTTGCTTCGCTTTGTAGCCTACCATAAACACATCCCATCCTCCGTTTTAATGATAATTGACTAAAATCGAGCTTTAAATGACTCGGTATTCCCTATTATTCCTGAACATTAAAATTTGTTTACTACTATTTAGTATACAAGGTTTGAGTCGTTCATTTTTTTCACTAAAATTTCAACAAAATCGGTAGAAAGGATTTTTAAAAAATCGTAATTTTTGTGTTGCTTTCTTATGTAGACTAACCCCAAATGTTAAGTTATTAAAAATATTAACACTCACAATAGAGGTATAATATGTCAACATAAAATTTGATTAAAAAATGTCCTCACATTCTTAACTACTTACGGGATGTTGTGGCACGGAGTTTAATTTAATTTATACCAAAGTTTAAGTTTTATATTTTTTAATCCTTTTTCTAAATATTATTCGGATTGCAGACTTAATTTAAATTCTCTATAATACACCAAAAAACACTTTTATATTGATAAAATATTTCGATCCAACAAAAAAACCTCTCAAATAAACACAAATTTCTCTGGTTTTTTCACGAAAAACATATTTTTCCAATAAAGCATTGGTCCCAAGCAAATACCTTTCGGCATTCCAGTTTTAACAATATGAAATAACACGGAATAAAACCGGGTGCACGTAAATATGACAATAGTTTGGTTAGCCGCTTGTTTATCTTACGGATTTGCATTCCTATCTGACAGAAGATTGCTTGAAATAGACAGTTCGAAATAGTTTTAATCTTTTCTCAGCCCACCTTTCTACTCAACCGCTACACCGAGTTTGATGAAAGAATAACGTTTGGAATCAATTACAACATATTAAGGTTTGACGTGTAATTTGTTCGGAAGATTTAGTGTAGGTAATTTAGAGGATTTAATAAACTTAAATGTATTTCCATAGAATTAGTTGATTTTTTTATTACGGTGTATTTGTTAAAGTTTCGTCAACATATGGTATCAAACCAGTAATGTAGTGAAATCATTTGTATTCCAGTTAATTTATGGAGTTATATAGCAATTATAATATCACGATTTCCCTCATAGAAACACTGACAACAGAGGCTATGAAACGTGCAAATACCCTAACCACTGGAGTAATTTATCATCATGTGTTGGGAAAGCTTTAGAGATGACAAGTTTCGTGTGATTTTGCGTAAATTTTAATTGGTTACCTTGTTGTGTTCTGTCAGCTGTTTAAGGGCTGTTGAAAAAATTCCTAGCCTCGACTAAAAAGTTACGGACTCATGATTGTTTGACGTAATATCGATTTTTGTACTCTTTATGAAGGTTTGTCTTAATTCATGGTTCTATTTTAGGTTAGGTTATGTTAGGTTAGGTTAGGTTATCACTTAACGCCTCTATCGATTTGTTTCGTTGCTGTGGTTGGAGGTTAGGTTAGGTTAGGTTAGGTTTGGTTAGGTTAGGTTAGGTTTGGTTAGGTTAGGTTAGGTTAGGTTAGGTTAGGTTAGGTTAGGTTATCACTTAACGCCTCTATCGATTTGTTTCGTTGCTGTGGTTGGAGGTTAGGTTAGGTTAGGTTAGGTTTGGTTAGGTTAGGTTAGGTTAGGTTTGGTTAGGTTAGGTTTGGTTTGGTTAGGTTAGGTTAGGTTAGGTTAGGTTAGGTTAGGTTATCACTTAACGCCTCTATCGATTTGTTTCGTTCCTGTGGTTGTAGGTTAGGTTAGGTTAGGTTAGGTTTGGTTAGGTTAGGTTAGGTTAGGTTAGGTTAGGTTAGGTTTGGTTAGGTTAGGGTTAGGTTATCACTTAACGCCTCTATCGATTTGTTTCGTCCCTGTGGTTGTAGATTATTTTCTTGCAACCGAATACATTTCAAAAACCTTGTTGTTTGGTGGTTAGGTTAGGTTAGGTTAGGTTAGGTTAAGTTAGGTTGGGTTAGGTTATTACTTAACGCATCCATCGACATGTTTCGTCCCTGTGGTTGTAGGTTATTTTCTTGCAACCGAATACAGTTCAAAAACCTTGTTGTTTGGTGGTTAGGTTAGGTTAGGTTAGGTTAGGTTATCACTTAACGCTTCCATCGACATGTTTCGTCCCTGTGGTTGTAGGTTCTTTTCTTGCAACCGAATACAGTTCAAAAACCTTGTTGTTTGGTGGTCTTGATATTGGGCATTAAGTACTAGCAGTCATTTTATTAACTCGTAAAAACGAAACAAAAACCCTGATAAGTTAGGTGGTCCTGCACCGCGCGGAACTAAACGACCCAAGTACTCTGTCTGCACGCATTTTTACAAAACAATGCGGACACTATAAAGCCCGCTGAGTCACGTAGCTCGCGGACAATTAAAATCTGACTACTTCAGTTCGAAATGTCATGAACGAATAATCGGAGAAGTACATAACCTCAAAGTCCAACTGAACAAGCTATTCTACCATCCACACTTGTTCGAGCAACGCCTTGTTACAGAGAACCAGTATTTACCGGTTTATACTTGATATACGGTTAGACACATACGCGCCCAGTATATATTTCAATAACATTATCTACAATTTTATTAAATCGTGGTTTTGTGAAATGTACAGATTGATCAAAAAACTTTAAATTTGTAAATTCCTACTTTGCTATTTGAAAATATGTTATCCAAATTTTTTTAAAGTAGTTATTTTCCAATATGGCGCCCAACTTATTTACAAAAAATATATAAACACTATATTTTTTAATAGAACAGGTAATTATAAACTTTTTTATTCTTGATTCTTTTTTTGTTAAACCTAACCGTTTACAATCTACCTATGAAAGATTAAAAGTTTATAAGCTATTCGACTTTTAATGTGCGTTTTAATTTTTTTCCCCTGTTAAATTGGTAGTGAAAAGTGTATTTTATTAAATTATTTCACTTCTAAGTTAGAAACAATTATTGTATGTATTTACCTGCTTTGTGTTCTTCATACAGAAATTAACACAAGTTTGAAGTACACCAATATAACTTAATTTGAACACAATCTTCTTTGCGAATCCTCGCATTTTCTTATTACGTATATTTGTCGAAACGTTCCTCCAACTTCAAGACTTAATTTAGACCTGGATTTGTCCGTTAAGGACACGGAAAACACTATAAAGAAAAAGATAAGTAAGAATATAGAAGAAAGTGAAACATGTGATAAAATATAAGTGTAACGTAACACATACAGGGCGAAAGTTAAAAACAAGATTTTTTATGTCGTAAATACAACAAGAGAGATTCAAATTACGTTATTCATTTACTAAAAGAGGACCGCCCATATGGAATGAAGTTATTCCACCAGTTCAAGGAAGATGTCTAAATATATTGGAAAATATCTGCATTTTTAAACTAAAAGAGAGCATATTACCCAGGAAATTTATAACCAATCAGAATGTTCCAAAATTTTTAAATGTTAAACAAAATAAATACGTTAGTACCAAAGTAAATAACATGGAAGGCGGAGCTTGGTGGTAGGGGCGCGTGTTCTTAACGGATGTATCCAGTACTAAATTAAGTCTTGAAGATGGAGGAATTCCGAAACACGTTCACAAATAAAAAAAATAAAATGTTAGGATTGTTAGAAGATTGTAAACAAATTAATTATGTAGATCTTATCAGATATAATTATTACAATAATTTACAAATACAACTGTTTTACGGTAAGACCTATAATAAAATAATCTTCTAACCGTTACATAGCCTGTTGATTGTATATTATGTACAAATAATCAGTTTTGTATCTATTATGAACAAAATCAGTTGTTATTTACAGTCTGTAATTAGTGTATTTCTAAAGAGAGACTTTTTTTGCCGTATATTATTAATTTACTAAATTGTTTGTTAACGCATCATTTCAGTTATAATATATTACTCTAACCTCAATTGCTTTTTTTAATTAAACCTTTGAACTGAGTGATATTACCAACCTGTGTCGTAATAATTATAATTATCAGTATCTCATTCACGTGTGTTTTATATGGAATTTATCAGAATTTATTTTACATTCAATTTTAAGATAATTAAAAACAAATAGATCATATTTGCTTTTATGTTATTTTGTGTTTTAATAAATATAAATGTGTATAGCAGCGTCGTATAGTGTTTTTAAAACAGACTTAAATCTGCGGTTTGTTGGAGACATTAATACATCCAAGGGGAAGTAGTTTTGTGGAATCATAGTCACTATAATCAGCTTATTTTGGATGAATTCGCTTTTGAGGTAAAACGCTCACGGATATGGCTTACTTTTAACGGGTTAATTTTCTGCGTAGGAAGGGTTTCAACCCTCATGAAAACATCAGGTAAAATTATTAAGAGTATTGGAGATTTCGTCACGCAATAGTGTTGGTTGAACTTAAGGATAGGTTGAATCTTTTGATTCAGTTGAGTAAAGTATAAAGCCACAAGCATTGGTCTAGAATAATATATAGTGAACAATTAGTCTGTAAAAAACAAGTTAATAGAAACCTCATGGTAATAACCCAGCCCCATCATACAATGTACAGTAGACGCCCTCTAGTCCGGCTTCGGTTGGATCGGCCGCCGGATGTTTCGGCCGGTCCTAGGAGGGTGAGTCATATCCGTCACGTCGCCTTGAATGTCACGTCACGTTTATCTTTTATCTTGAATGTTTAGTCTACTCCGGCCGTAGAAGTACTGTACACTAATACAAATAGATCCTCTAAATGTAAATTGGTTTCCTTGGCTTTGAAGTTAAATTGTATTGGTAGAACTCACCCCAGTAGGGTAAATTCTTTTTAAACAGTTGTTACACATGTTTCCTGAACCTCCTAATTATGTATACTACTACTTTATTAGCATCAGTTAGGCTCATTCTCAAGACGTGTATATTTTGAAAAGTCTCTACTCGCTTCGCTCGTGTCAGTGCCTACGCCCTGACGGACCTTGAAGCTTCCACTCGTTACATTCGAGCCGATGACTCAACCCTGCCTAATCTCGTAATTGTAAGAATAGCATTTTTGTTGGGATTGCCATTACATGCAGAATTGAAATATCTAATTTATTGCGTTATGAATCGAATAACACATGATATAAACAAAATGGCTGTTTAATGTTGAGCGCCATTTAGTGTTTTTCAATTCCAAGGGGGTTCCATATGAGCAGATTGTATCAACAATGTAATACGCATATACGAACCCGGTTAAAGCCTAGTCAATGTCAAGTATGTAGTTATACTCGACGAGGTTCAGTTATACTGAACAAATACGAGGTTCAGAAAATGTGCAACAATTTAAAAACAATAAACTTGCCCTACTGGATAAGACTCTTTAATATTTAGTGCAAGGTTGTCCAACTTTTGAATATTACATTTAGAGAATCTGCTTTTGTTACATTGTACGACGATAGGCCTTATTTCCGACACGTACATCACTTTCAAAATTAGCTCTCTCTCTCTCTCTCTCTCTCTCTCTCTCTCTCTCTCTCTCTCTCTCTCTCTCTCTCTCTCTCTCTCTCTCTCTCTCTCTCTCTCTCTCTCTCTCTCTCTCTCTCTCTCTCTCTCTCTCTCTCTCTCTCTCTCTCTCATACCAGTTCATTGTATTAGTAAAGTTATTAATAACACTAAAACTCTAATCCTTGCTTATTCCATACAATAACCTAAATGTCACCAGTCGGCTTCACTTTCTCTTCACGTTACAAAATAAATCTTCAGCAACTCTTTATTTATGGCTGCCTGTGAGAGCGAAAGAGTTTAATTGCAATTAAGAACAGGGAAGACAATTTGTCGTCCGTTATGTTCGGCATGGCTTACATAATCTGTAGTTACACGATTATTTTTAGTAACAGGAAATAGTTGTAGTTAAGAGTTCAGATATAATGACCTACCTACTGAATTTCTTCCAATTACGTTCACAATAGAGTTAAAATTTATTTAATCATTTCAGGTCGCAATTTTCAGTTTGGATTCTAAGCTCAAGTTCACAAAAACTTCATGTTGATCCCAACAAACAGGAAAGTCTGAGTTATATCAATATTAATACGGGATAGAATTACAATATTACCTGTTATGAAGAAAGTTATGATGTTTAAAAAACTGTGTTGAGTTTTTCGCGAAAATATGTATTTTGAGAACTTATAAATGCAAAAAAATGGTTTTGGGAATTATGTCTGTGCAGTACTCTACTGCCAAAACCTGTCGACAGATTGTAATCAAATTTGGTACGTGTGTATAATTTCGCCACATCTTGGGCTATTTTTGTTATTATTTGGGGGGGGGGGAGGAATGCTGCGATAACAAAAAACACAAAGGGATTATATTAAATGTTGAGCTTGACTTATGAGAAAAATTATACAGTATAAAAAACACACAGAACACAATTCTCACAAAAAATACGCCTAAGTATCAGACGCGTTTCAACGACAAGGTCGTCCTCTTCAGTGATACACGAGCTACACCAATCAAACTATAACTCAACTGAGTAACTGAGCTATAAAGGGATTGTTTAAATTCTCCTCAAGTTTAGCCTCTAAGGATCGTACCCTCAGGGGTAACCTATGATGAGTTCGGGTGTGCCAAATCCGAAGTATCCTAGCTGCATCTCCACCCCCCTCCATGTAGTCTTGGATTAGATCGTGTTTCTATCTTCAGATCCTGAAGCTATTAGAGTATTCAAGGGCTAGATGATCTTCATACTCTTCTTCTATTTTATATAAGACGATGATGATCGAGGGGTTTTTTCTATTCTGACAGCAAGAAAAAGACAACTAACGACTAAACGTACTGATTGCTATCTCTCCAAAAATATCATTTCGTGTGTCATAGACTATATGGCTGTTAAAGACATGTTTTCTCAAAAACCAATTCTTACCGACTTCACAATTAAAACATATTATAATTCAGGAATAACTGAAAAAAAAACAAAACTTATCTTCAGCCATTGTCATTACAACCTTCGTTTTATTCAAATAGTATTTTATACAAACGATATGTTTATTTTACGAGCAAAGCAAGTTGGCTTCCTTTATTCTTTTTCACTTTTTTATTGACATCTACCGAACTCTTTTACTGATAAATAGTTTTATTTGGTTTCACTTTTGGAAAAAAGCTGACTGAGAAACTTTGTGCAATGTTTTCACACTTTATTTCTAATCTATCGCGTCATTTACATCTGATCGACAACATGTGTTCATGAACACATTATTTATTATTCCAACTTGACTACTTAAAGTAGTAGAACCAAGTCTGAAGTTCAGGACAGGCAAGTTGCAAAGCTTCCAAAGTCCTACAACTTTCCTGTAATCTCCAACTGTTCAGGATTACATGAATTTCATGAGTTATTACTCACCTGTATGAATATTGCATGAGGTTTACTGCGGGTATCGTCTCTTCTTTTGGTGTCTCTGCAGTGTTACACAGTTTTGTTTTGACTGGAAAGATATTTTGTTTGGAGATGAGCTGAAGTTATGATCTTGCCAAAGTTTTTGTGACGTAACAGACTTTTATTGTTTTGAAGTTATTGGAGGATGATGGATTGTTTGTAATATTTGTTTAATTTATTCGCTAAAATTTGTGTCTATTAAAATGTAGACATTTCGAGTATATGGATCAACTTACGTTATCAAATCGTAAACCTAGAACATGAGAAATATGAAAAGTCAAGTTAACATAGAAATCTAAAACTAGTAAATTCAACTAACGATGCAAAGACACCACAGGGGATTACTTATAGTGTGTACGAACTTGGCAATCTAGCTGAATCTTGACCAACCCTTGTTCTTTTCTGACTCTAACGGTCTTAGTGTATTCGAAGACTAGAGGTCATTGTTTTATGTTCTTTTCTCCGGTTTGTATAAGGCTGTTATAACTGAGATGTAGATGTAGCTCCTGAGAAGAGATGCTGTATAAACTATTGCTCAAACAAAAGCGCAGATGTTTTGCACTATTTCAATTTATCTATTAGTTTCTCTAATTAAAACCCAATTATCTTTGTTTTGGTAAGTTATGAAAACCGTCTGAATCTCGGATGAATAGTAGTTACAGATTTATTTGGTAAATAAATTATAGTATAAATGGACAGGTTTCATCTGAGCTGTGAGCTGCGCGTGGAAGTAAGGTACAAGTTAGTAGTTCGAGGCCGCGTGGGGATAGAGGCATTGTAGGGGAAACAGTCGGCGCCGATTACTGTCCACGATCCAGCGGTCTGCAGACATCGTTGTTAGTACCAACACCCAACACAGACTGAGGCGACCGCTTCCCCCACTACCTTACTGACGCCTAGACCCACTGCGCACCCAAACCCCACAGCTCAGATGAAACCTGTCCATTTATACAGTACAGGAGGTGTAGTCTGAGCTAACGACCTTCTTTAATTTTGAGTGTTAAATCTGGTGTTCTGTTTGTGATCCTATTGTATTTTTAATTACTGTTAATGTTACCTGATAACGTTAAAACGCACTGTTGCATGACGCAGGTGACAACTTTTTTATAGATAAGCAATCAATTACAACCTATAATGGACTGTACAGTATCTAGTTGTTTAAAACTTCTAAATGATGTCAAATTAAAAATTAAATTTCTGGTTTAAAAAATATCGACCCTTTCAGTAGAATGCAAGGTATTAATGTTAACAAACAACTAACATGGATTCCACCTATATTATGTAATAAGTAAACTTTCGAAAGTTATCTTTCTACTGGTGAAGGATTTAAGGAATGTTTATTTTGCATTCTTCCATTCCATCTTGAAAAGTTGTATAATTGTGACCTATTAATTGTACAAAAAAAACTGTAAGACTCTGACTAAGTCTTACTGTAAACCTCTGTACGTTTAAATATTCTGACAGTTATTAATTTATACTTTTATGAGGTGATTGAATATACGATAATTAAACTGGATGAACTGCCCAAGGGACGATATTAGTTCATATTATACGAGGAATAAAATGAACTATAGACTACAGAAAACATCGAATTGTCATTATTTGTCGGTGGAGGTTAAAAGGTTACAACAAGATTAGTCACAATTTTGATTCTACTCCAAGTGTAAAATGTTTGAAAACGTTTTATGCTTGGTTTGTCGAAAACCTCTTTTATTCATTACAACACTTTTATGATTTAAGAATGATGATATCAAATTTTAACCTGTGTTTAAAACATCTGTGAATGTTGATTTCTGAGAATCGTGTATTTTATCCGCAGTTCATTACAAGACTTTTATAGATTTAAGAATGATGATATCAAATTTAACCTGTGTTTAAAACATCTGTGAATGTTGATGTCTGAGAATCGTGTATTTAATCCGCAGTTCATTACAAGATTTTTATTGATTTAAGGATGATGATATCAAATTTTAACCTGTGTTTAAAACATCTGTGAATGTTGATGTCTAAGAATCGTGTATTTTATCCGCAGTTCATTACAAGACTTTTATGATTTAAGAATGATGATATCAAATTTAACCTGTGTTTAAAACATCTGTGAATGTTGATGTCTAAGAATCGTGTATTTTATCCGCAGTTCATTACAAGACTTTTATAGATTTAAGAATGATGATATCAAATTTTAATCTGTGTTTAAAACATCTGTGAATGTTGATGTCTGAGAATCGTGTATTTTATCCGCAGTTCATTACAAGACTTTTATAGATTTAAGAATGATGATATCAAATTTAACCTGTGTTTAAAACATCTGTGAATGTTGATGTCTGAGAATCGTGTATTTTATCCGCAGTTCATTACAAGACTTTTATAGATTTAAGAATGATGATATCAAATTTTAACCTATGTTTAAAACATCTGTGAATGTTGATGTCTGAGAATCGTGTATTTTATCCGCAGTTCATTACAAGACTTTTATAGATTTAAGAATGATGATATCAAATTTTAACCTATGTTTAAAACATCTGTGAATGTTGATGTCTGAGAATCGTGTATTTAATCCACAGTTCATTACAAGTCTTTTATAGATTTAAGAATGATATCAAATTTTAACCTGTGTTTAAAACATCTGTGAATGTTGATGTCTGAGAGTCGTGTTTTTAATCCGCAGATTTTGTTTAATAGTAATATTTTAGAATCAGTTTAAACAGAAAAGTTAGCAGCCTCTTTCAGACGCCGAATGAGTTGAATTCATTATGTATTCTCAACTCTACCAGTTTCTGTTAGATGTATTGATGTCATACAATATCTTATTTGACATTCATAGAACCACTAGAAACTGAGTGGAATATCTAACACCATAAACTATACTTACCTATTATATGCAACTATTAAACTATTACATAACACTTATTACTACCTACCGTAATGTCTAGACACTCTTTAGTCCAAAGACCGGTGTGCGTAATAGATTTCTTTAAGAACCGGTTTTACAAATTAAACCTACGTCAACATTTGTGTCAAGAATGTATTAAGAGCTGCAAATTAACAATTTAAATGAACGTACTTTCCTCACCAGAGCTGTCCATCATATGTAATGGCTTCTAGGTGATGTGAGACGCTTCAACATCATTAGGATATCTAATATTGGTGTTAATCCTACAGGTCGTGAGCGAAGTAGTTTCCTGTAGTTTCATACAGGATGTTTTACAATAAATCTAACAAATTTTGGAAAATGATTCTAAAGAAAATAGTTTATTACTATTTAATTACCTTGTATCGAGTACACTTCATATGTAGTTGACATGTTGAATCTTCCAGATTGGTTGCATATCGTCCTGCCTAAATATCACATTCAGATACTTTTCTGGGCAAATTTCGATAAAACAAATTTAGAGGTTATATTTTTAAACGATTTTGTTTTATACTTTTAACTTTTTTTTTAAATCAGTTTTGGACATCATTAAACAAAAATTTAAAGCTACGAAATGTAATATTTCGTACGACGTTATAGACCCTACACGTAAATAGTTAACCGAGTCGAATTTTGAAATTTTAATTTTTTAGAACGATTATTATTAGTTACTGAAGTAGTCCAGCTGTTCGAAAAATAGAGCGTATATTACAAATTGATCAAAATTACGACTGCTTGAAAGTTTACTACCATATGATTTTACCTAACAGCTGTTTTCATATTTGTTATAAACATTGAGGTTATGTTTAACCATATGTTATTCTGCACTCGTCCAACTTTTCAACTATTTAACCTGTTGACAAATAGTTTATAATCACAATACTCTAGTGGCAAGTGACCTAAATACTCGCAATACCCCTACGGGTGATATAAAACTAAAGTAACATCACACACTATATATAATTATATATATCAGCGTCGCGTTATGCTAAATCATTTGAGTCGAGCGAAATACTAGGATCACAAGAAATTTATGAAGCAGGACCACAAAGTTTAGCTTTATACAAAATTAATGTTTCAGTTTCGGCACATAATTCAAACAGAAATTTCTAATGCTTGGGAGGGGTTGAGGGTAGAAACCACCCCTCGATGGCTTTGAACATGATTACTAGAGATACATTCTATTAGGTAGAATCATTACTCACAAAATAGAGCGCGTACTGTATTATGTCATGTCAGGTTAAGTTAACAGCTGATTAATTGTACGGAAATGTAATCCTTCCTTAGGAAATACGGAAATGTAATCCAACCGTTGGAAACAAATTTTGTTATATATCTCATTTCCTTCCAAAAACGAACATATTAAATCGAATTGTCATGACCGATTATCAATAGATGATTTTACCAGTCAGGTACTAAGTTATAGCGAGTGCAGATTTGGCAACCATAGCTGAATCTGCATTCTATTTAATGTTGTTTTGGGTTGGATCCTGTTTAGGTCTTTCTCTCCAACTTTTACTCTCTTAGAACCCTGTCCTATTAGAGTATTCTGGGGCTAGAAGTCTTGATTTTATGTGCTTTTCTTACTTTATTACTTCTTACTTTAAAGCCAGAATGTAGTAACAGTTTAAACAAAGTACGACAGGTTCACTTCCATACACAACAAATCTCATAGTATATCCATTGAAGACAAACTGTAGAGGTTAATTAATTTCCCAACAAATTGCTCAGAGTTTGTTCTAATTGTTGGATAAGATAAATTCTTCTTATTTTGAAAATGTAGATGTTGAATTGCAATATATTCTTTAACAATCAACTGAAGATGGTGCAGTATAGGGACGAAACCGATCCTCGCAGCCCTCTGTTATGAATAAACTGAATTAATAGACGAAAATTTGTTCATATTCATTCCTTCTTTATAGCTAATGGTCATTATTGCTTTATACAAAAAGAGTAAAAGAACAATAAATAAATACCCCTAGCCCTCGAATACTCTCATTGTCGGAATAGAACAAGAGTTAGTCAGGAGGGATATGTTAGAGAAGAGATGAAAGAGAGGGATCTAACCCAAGACTAAAACACAAATTGTAAAATATCAATATTATTTAATAATAGTTATTTATGAACAAAAGGAAACTAGACTTTAAATTGAAGTAGTTGAAAACGATAATAACGTGATTATTTGTTGCTAATTTACGAATAATCAATTGGAATTTTCTACAATATTTTCCAACATTCATGAGTTTAAAATTAAAGAATGCAGCGATTTATTAATGCTCCTTTAAATATCTTCATATAAAACACCAGCTGTTGCATTCCAAGCAACCTTTCTTCACCTCAGATCAACTCTTTCTTAACAGCAACGTAATACAGCTTAGAATAAGTGCAAGCTTATTGTGGAACATTTCAAAAAAAAGTAAAGTGATTTATATAGTTTAAGATGTCCAATGAAGACACCAGCTGTTGCATTCCAAGCAACTCTCTGTCAATTGCAATGTAATACAGGCTAGAATAAGTACAACTTCATTCTGGGAAATTGCAGCAAAAATTGAACGAAACGATTATCGTTACTCCGTTAAGACCCCACATAATCAGCTGTTGCATTCCAAGCAACCTTTCTTCACCCCAGAATAACTCTTTCTAAACAGCAACGTAATACAGCTTAGAATAAGTGCAAGCTTATTGTGGAACATTTCAACAAAATAGTGTAAAGCGATTTATCGTTACTCCGTTAAGACCCCACATAATCAGCTGTTGCATTCCAAGCAACCTTTCTTGACCCCAGACCAACTCTTTCTAAACTGCAACGTAATACAGATAGAATAAGTGCAAGCTTATTGTGGAACATTAAAAAAAAAGAAAAGAAAAGTAAAGTGATTTACCGTTGCTCAGTTAAGTCACCAAACAACCTTTCTTCACCCCAGAACAACTCTCTCAACACTTACATAATACAGCGTAGAATCATTACTTTAACACAATTAACGCGCATTTCAAAAACATAAATCATCCACTTCGTTTAATACGATGAAACCTCTAAATCCGTAGACTCGAAATTTACAATATCAAACCGCAATACATCACTCCAGTAATACCAACAGCGAGAGATAAATTTCCCCAACTGTGATAGTCACATTGTAATAATAAAACTAGAACATTGTAGGGTTATTTCCATGATTGTTTAACTACAATATTGATGTCAGGACACTCCGTGTAATCGGAATATGTGTATCAATACTAAAATAAAACTTATGTTACTAAAAATGGAGTAAACTGTAAATATAGTGTTGAATCAAGTTGGAGGGATTATAGGATTTCTCTACTTTCCCCTGTACGATTTGCTTTATTCCACATATATGTGGTTTAAAATAAACACTGAAGTCAAAAGACATCAGTCGAAGTGATTTATAGACGAGTGTAAAACAAAGAATGGAATAGGAGCTGGCATATTACCTGCCGATGTGAATGTAATCGACAGTGTTTCAGTCAGAAATTACAGCCTTAATGGAAACTGGAAACTTGGATAAGGAATCGGGTACCTATACAGACAGTCAGACAACTTTGAAATGGATTGTAACAAGTTTAGTGGATTGTTTCCGAATTGCATCATATCTGGGGTCTCAACAATAGTACACTTTGCTGGGTTTCTAGACATGCTGGTCTCAACAATAGTACACTAATGTAATAGCAGATATTTCTTGTTGAAACTCCATATTCAAGGATAAAATAAAGCAAAAGCTTAAAATTTCAAATATATATATTATTAAATTATTTGAAACTTTAAGCTTTTGCTTTATTTTATCCTTGAATAGTACACTTGGCTGGGTATCTAGACATGCTGGTCCAACAATAGTACACTTTGCTGGGTTTCTAGAGATGCTGGTCTCAACAATAGTACACTTTGTTGGGTTTCTAGACATCCTGGTCTCAACAATAGTACACTTTGCTGGGTTTCTAGACATGCTGGTCTCAACAATAGTACACTTTGCTGGGTTTCTAGACATGCTGGTCTCAACAATAGTACACTTTGCTGGGTTTCTAGACATGCTGGTCTCAACAATAGTACACTTTGCTGGGTTTCTAGACATGCTGGTCCAACAATAGTACACTTGGCTGGGTTTCTAGAAATGCTGGTCTCAACAATAGTACACTTTGATGGGTTTCTAGACATGATGGTCTCAACAATAGTACGCTTTGCTGGGTTTCTAGTTATGCTGGTCTCAACAGTAGTACACTTTGCTGGGTTTCTAGACATGCTGGTCCAACAATAGTACACTTTGCTGGGTTTCTAGACATGCTGGTCTCAACAATAGTACACTTTGCTGGGTTTCTAGACATGCTGGTCTCAACAATAGTACACTTTGCTGGGTTTCTAGACATGCTGGTCCAACAATAGTACACTTTGCTGGGTTTCTAGACATGCTGGTCCAACAATAGTACACTTTGCTGGGTTTCTAGACATGCTGGTCTCAACAATAGTACACTTTGCTGGGTTTCTAGACATGCTGGTCCAACAATAGTACACTTTGATGGGTTTCTAGACATGCTGGTCTCAACAATAGTACACTTTGCTGGGTTTCTAGACATGCTGGGATTATTAGAAACGATTGCTGGTTAACACAACGTCAGTAGTGAAACTCATAGAACCTGAGTTGGGCTTAGATAGAGCAAGAGAGGAAGGAGGTGGATGGATATCTCAGGTTTAAAGTATGAGTAAACTGTCACTTCACACCCTCTTTAACTAGGTTTATCTGACCTTCACTCTTTAGTCAATGTCAATATAAGAAAGGTAGTAATGTTCACAACAGAGAATCTACATCCTAAATTTGAATATATTATTCTATTAATTTAATTAACAGCTGTTTTTGTTGTGCGAGATAATTTTTAAACCACTGAATATTGAATTGACTGGTATTCTTCATTGACAGAGAGTATTAATTACAATATGTAATCAGTTTACCCGACAAGTAAACTCTCACAATACCCCCACGTGGTATAGCAGAAGTGACACCGTATGACCTACAGCCGCAATATACTATCAAGGAATTATAAACCAGGACTACAAAGTTGCATTATACAAATTTAATGTTTCAGTTTTGGCCATAATTCAACGAAAATCCGACTGCTTTAGGTTACTGTTGGGAGGGGTTGAGGGTAGAAACCACCCCTAGATGACTTTGTGAACATGATTACTTGAGATGCATTAATCACAGGAGTATCACTCGGCATGTCAGTTTAAGTTGAGTAATAAACAGAAATGAAATCCTAAGGAAATAGTTATTGTTGAGTTCACTTCCTTCCTTGTTTTAGATGAGAAATTAACAAGTTGATTTTAATTAAGAGAACGCACCACTATAGAGTTGAATCAACACAATGCAGCAGTCAATGTTACAGGGGATGGAAATAACAAGATTCTAAAATTGGTTTTTCACTTAATACCTGTATACGATAAATTAATTTTCACGACAAATCCAATTTATAATGTAGAAAACAGAAAAGTGGTTATAAATTTGAGAGAGTTACCTCATTCAACTAATTAGTCTCTATTCTTATAGCAATCCAGCAATTCCGAGGTAACTCGCTGGATCTGCACTTTTCTTCACGTAATCTTGTGCTATACCCTATCTTTCATGATTTAGATTTAGTTTATAAGCAAGACCCTCCGATGATGATAACCATGTTATCGAAATGTACATCAGGGCATTTAGTAGAAATAATAAAGAACAATTAATCAGATTGTGTTTTATTTTAAAGTTTCTAGTGATTGTGGTTAGGGGCAAATTCTAATCAATATTGTGAATTTCACCACAGTGCTCAACAAGATTGTATCCTACCTTTCATGATTCCTATTAGTTCTCTATTTCTCTTCTGATCATGATGCTATTAGAGTATTCAAGAGCTACGTGTTTTTATTTTACGTTCTTTTTTGATAAGCCGATGATGATGCGGGAGGTTTTTCCGCTTTAAACAACATGGATATTATATGATTCAAAATTGCAGGACTATATTTCTTTTAAAAATTAAAAAGGAGTTCCTATAAAGATCCAGAAACGCTTCGTTTTCCATCATTCAGTCATATATATATATATATATATATATAGAGAGAGAGAGAGAGAGAGAGAGAGAGAGAGAGAGAGAGAGAGAGAGAGAGAGAGAGAGAGAGAGAGAGAGAGAGAGAGAGAGAGAGAGAGAGAGAGAGAGAGAGAGAGAGAGAGAGAGAGAGAGAGAGAGAGAGAGAGAGAGAGAGGAGTTTTAAACACAATAGTGTCTGACAATAGAGTAGGATAATAAGGAGTAACCTATTCAGAAGGTGTTTTAATTTTTAAAAAGCTCATTGTTATATTTGCGAGAGTGACATGGACCACTGGTTGGAAACCCTGGGAATAACTGGACAGGTTTGATCGGAAAATTTTGAGAAAAATCAATATATTTTATCAAAGAAGAAATTTTAATTTTGAGCAAAATCAAAAACTATAAGAACTCTTGCTGTTCTCAGCGTACATAAAATGTCAATAAGTTAAGTAGTGTTGTCATTTAAGGCGTATGAGTGAAGATGAAACTGTCAAGGACATGAAAGGCTGACATCCTAAAGGACATAATTTGTGTTTCATGACCCGCTAGACTCGTGACACTGACACGAGCGTAGCGAGTATTTTATATACACATCTAGCCGACGTCAAGAATGTATTGATATATACAATTTAGAGGTTCTAGAAACCTTTGTTACACCCTACTAAGCAAGACCACTTGATTTACCAATATAATTTAACATTTCCTGCAAGGCCTAAGAAACCACTTTTGGATAATATATTTAGAAGACCTGCTCAACATCTGGGTAAGTACCATAATGGCGTCCATCGACTTGTTTCTACTTTTAATCAACGATAATTCTCATTTTTCCATGCATTAGAACGTGGATTAAATTCAAATACGTGGGGGGACCCGTAACATACGAGTGTGACAAACCTCTACTGGTGTGACGAAGCGGAGTGGGTATTAAACCACCCGTCGCGATTTCCATTATGTTTCAATCGAGGAACGATACAATCGATCATTGAAAATTTACGACACTGAAGAGAATCGATATGGACCTTAAACATAGCATTCTGTTTCAAGTGATTTCATAACGGTGTACGACAAAGTAACATCTACTCAGAATACGGGTTTGGCAATTCCGAGGTGTTCTAGCATTTGTGGTCGTAGAACGATTGGCACACATTTTTAGCCGATTTGGAATAGCACGACTGGCACAATCATTAGAGGGGATTAAGAAGGGTCAACCTGTAAGGTTCGGAAAGGCACGATTGGCACAACCGCCCGGCTAGGTAGTAGCAGACACGCAGCCAGAATGCGGGAAAATGGGAATTGTTTTGTCTAACCTAACCTAACTTAACCTAACCTAACCTAACCAGGCAATTTTTAAGTTTTGGTACACAATCTATTTTTTTTTTTTTTTAATTTAATACATAGGCCTACTGAAATGCACGTTACAGTATTAAACATGTTTATAATCATATTCCTTTATTTACGGACAAAGCTACTTTTAAAAATATACAGTAAAAATTAATTCTAAGTAAATTTGAAAATACGTGATATTACCGGTAAATGACTGTCGTGCAGAGTTGACGGGGAATTATAAAATTCTCGTTTTCCCTCGTTCGATGGCGTCTACCTGATCGAGCGGTTGTGCCAATCCTGCCTTTTCCAAGCAGGCGAGTTGACCCTATTTATTCCGCTCTAATGATTGTTTCAATACTGCCATGGGCAGAAGGTCCAAAAATGTGTGCCAATCGTACCATTCCCAAATTTGTCATAGGTGGGAAGGTTTGTACCATTACGTGCACAATTAAAATGCGCTAAATACACTTATATTTATTTAAATAAGTCTGTTATACGTTAAATAACACATGAGATATTTCAAAAAAAAATTAAATGGCCGTTATTTAGACATTTTAAATTTGTGGTTTTCTTTATTTTCTTCGGCCGCGATTGTGGTTACATCGAGACAACGATGGGACGAATGATATCGAAAATCACTTTTTGGTTTCCTGTGACCTTGAAACGTGAAGCTAATTCAAAAACCAGAGGTGGAAATTTTTACGATCACTTCGTATACTGCTGGATAAAATGTCAAAGTTTCACTTATGCTCGATCACTCACAGACGGTGTAAATTACAAAACGCTCTAACGTTGAACCGTTGAACAAACAAGTAGTACAGAACACGCCAAAAAATTATTCAAAAAACTTCAATCATCAATAATTGATTTTAATCGTATTTACTTCACAACTTTATGTAGTAACACTTTATCTGTACTTAAACAAAATAAAATAGTTTCACTTCCATACATACACAACAAATCTCATACAATATTCATTGAAGACATTAACACACTGTGGAAGTGTTAGTGAAGCTTAAAAAAGTTTTCAAGGTTTGGAATAGGTAATCCGTACTGTCAAAAGGGTAAAGTCAAATTTGAATTGATTCTACAGCAATACTTAACAGATCCATGCAGCTACCTCCAATCTTCCTTGCTATCAAAATGTAAAAGTAAACTATAATTGGTTAATACCATTAATAACGTTTATATGTGAATAAACCCTCAGGGGCTTATTATAGTGAGTACGGATGTAGCAATCCCGAATTTACCTAAATGGGTCTACAGTAGTATTGGGTTAGATTCCTCTCTTTCATATTTCCTATCAGGTCTCTCTTGAGCAACTCTTGTTCTCTTCCGATGCTGACGTTATTAGAGTATTCGAGGGTTATTAGTCTTCATTTTTTATTCCTTTTATCATTTTTTAATGATAGATTTTTCGTCTTTGAAAAACAAGGAAATATATGTAATTAAATGGAATTATTACTTTAAAGAATTGCAACCAGTCGTAATAGTTTTCAGGTTTTTACGATTTAAAAGTTACATTTGATTTTTCTTTGTTTAGTGTTCAAATTAAATGGAAATTAGCAGAAGTTTGATCTTAAGTACGCGTAACGAGTTTTTAGGAAACGTAACCGTTCATCTTCATTTTATGAACACACTCCAGAGCAATCATTGTGTGAGATTTACAGTTGTTTCATTAAGACACTTTCATAAGACACCAGCTGTTGGGTTACGAGCAACCTTTCTTCATACCTTGTGAATATACTCTATACAGATTTCTACCATGGGAGTAAATGCCTCCCTGTATGAGCAGGTTTTTGAGGGTTATGGTAGGAAGCTGAGTCATGTTTCTACGGATTGCTTTGTTCTGGTAGTAGACCAATTCCCCTTTATCCTGTCTTTCTGTTATTTCTTCACATTTCTCGTGTAAGTCTCAACACAAAAACCCCATGTATCTGTGGTGCAACCCGATCTGCATTCCTTTCTGACAAACAGTAAACCACTACATGCACCTAACCTAACCTATGGGACACATTCACCAATATTATGATATTAATCTTCACCATCTTCTGAATTTTTTTTGTACCCGTGAAACACACCATGAGACTTTCTACTGTCAAAAAATGAACTGTTTTTTATGGTACATATTTTCATTTAAACCGCGATTACTTGTAACCCAATAGACCGATTTTAATGAAACAACGTTATTCGATGTAAAAACATTTCAAATATGTTGGAGGGAAAATTCATATCAAAACTATACTTTAATCGAAAATCTCCCATGGTTTTTGTCGCAAAACCTTTAAGTTCTCTTAGTTTTTCTTCTATCACTACCAATTTTCACTTTTGAATATTTACAAAAACTAATTTCTGTCCTCGCATTGGATACTTCACAACTTGGATGTCACATTTCGTTACTCCTGACATTCTCCGAGTGTTCCACATTGACTTCAAGCAGCCGTCTGACACTTTGATTTTCTTTGTTTCTGTCAATATCTACATGCGAGATGTACACGTCCAAGCTCCGTACTCACTGCCATACGGAGATCAATCTACCCGAGGCTTTCCCTGCTTTGATAGTTCTGCAGTGAGTTATGAAGAAACATCCCAAGAATCAAGACAAAGACGAGATGTTCCGCAACGTTATCCGTAGGATATTGGTCTTCGCGATAATACAGAACTCCCACCAGTGCGTATGGGAGGTTAATAGAGTACAGACATCATTAAACCAAGTTAGTGGTCGTTCCCGATTGATTTTTACAAAGTTCTTAATGTACCGCGATGGACAGCTCCAGTAGCAACCAAGACTGAAGAAGCAATCGACGAATTCTGGTGGGTGTCCGTTACAACACTCCACATCCTCCATTTTGTTTAACAGGACATTTCCACTCAACGCCATAATGGATCTTATTGGTTTTTAAAAACATAATTATTCCTAAATATTAATAAAATAAAAAGTAATTACGAATTATGAGATAAAGAGAATAAAAATGGAACACAGCATCGCAGGGCTATCAAGAGTTTCTGCTATATGCCTCAGGAACTGCAACTCCGAACCAACCCCTACGCCCAGTTTATACTCATGGACACGACGTAACTGCGGGTGCCTATGATAAAACGAGACTTCAGTTTTTGGGCATCAGCAAGTCAGGTAGACTCCAATAACTAATTATCTTTTAAGAGAATTCAAATCGTAATTTTTTTATTAACTTCCAAATTTTGAAACAAACATTTGCTGAATCAAAATAAATATACATTTAAAAAATCTAAAATGTTGATTACGTTTATTTTCTTGTAAATTACTTGCCCACGTTTGAGTTATTGTTGAGGAGGAATCCAATATGGCGGATTTTTCAAACGTTGGAAATGACGAAATAATGAGATCCGATTATAGAATGATGAACATTTAATAAGCTCTAAGTCTTCCTATTTTAAGTTATTTCTGAAATAAGTCACGTCGCCAGTTTTGCTGACGGATCCAAATTATCAGCACTTCAAATCGTGCCGGGCATCTCAAGTCCAACTGTGATACAGATACTTGTATTTCCCGACGAAATTGGAAAATCGTGATGAAGAATTTATATTTAATTCATTTAGCAGTAATCGTCCTTGAAATTGTAGTAGAATTTTAAAAAAGTAAAATTAAATAAAGTAGAAGTTTACTACATTTGAGTTTTTTAAGGTGGCGGTTAAATTACGGTCAGATATGTCTAATATATGACTGTAGACCAATTTTTTCTAGCAAAATGGAATCATAGTTGTTAAAGTTAATTTTGAAAAATCGTAATTTTGTGTTGTTTTGTGCGCAAATGTTCAGTTATAAAAAGAGAACAAAAAGACATGAGTTATGATCAAAACACGCCACATAACAAAATGTATTCAAATCTATCTATTCATAGCTTCAAAGCACCAGACATTCCAAAAACTTTTTGTCTTCAGGGAACCTCAAATCAGCGAAAACCTGACTTCGATTTTTTTAGCTACTACAATATAAAAAAAAACGCAAAATAAAATTTCCATTCTAATATTTGTGTTTGCATTTAAAAAAACCACTCCTTTAATATCCTCTAAAGTAAAGGGCTGTCTAATTTAAGTCGCTGTTTAACAAACACTAATGACATTGTCAAGGTAAATTCATTCTCTCTCTCTCGCGCAGTAAAAACAAATTAATAAAAATAAAATAATTAATTATTTAAACCAACACAGCACTCACCGAAACAAAGAACTTCCGAGACCGGTAATTAATTCAAACACTTTAATTTCCAAATAGGAAATTTAATTCCTAACTCAAGCCTGCCATTGTCTGACCGGACATTCAGCTTATTGTGTTTAAAAGCAAAGTTTTTCTGGACACGTTTTCAAAATGAAGTCTAAATTGAAATGTTCTGTACCTCTACCCTTGTGGACTCATTACTTTCATGCCACGCCTCAAAAGTTTGGTCAGATCAGATTCTATCCAACCCACGCTTCGGTTGCCTTAAGCGTTCAAATCGCACATGCAATTCCTCTTTGAAATATGCGAAATGGAGAAAAGTTTGTTTTAAAATAAATAAAACTGAGATTTTTAAAAACATTTCACGTGTTGTGTTCTGTGATTAATTTGAATACAACACAGATGTGTCGTCCAAGAGAAATGACAGCTTTGTAATTTTTAATACAAAAACACTGCACAAACTTTCTCATCTACCCGTCCTCAAAATTAAATGAAAACTAATTGTTAACAAAATGATGTTTCGGTAAGATAGCAATGGAAACGTGAAATAATCGTGGACCCTCTCTGAGAAAAATATATTTATTTATTTAATAAATAATAATAACAATCTTTATTTACAATTTACAATTGAAATAAATAATAACTATCTAAATTAAATACAGGCAATATGTTCAAATGAAGGGTGGGTGGGGACCGATACTTCTGTGTTCTACAGTAAGTACTTAATGTAATAAATCTAATTATTTACTTAAATAAGGCTGTAAACTTCCTTTGTTTGAACCACTCTAAATCGTGTTTAATTAAAATTGAGTTTTTAATGACCTCAGTCAATGCTCCTTATTTATTATTGTTTTCCAGTTATTACTAAACAGGAACTTTTTTTACTACCGATTTTCCACCTAGGTTTGAGCTTCTAATCTCAACATTTCATTAAAATTTGTTGAGTAGATTTTGATAAATTAAGTATTTTAAAACATCCCCATAACTGATTTTTTAATTTTTTTTACCGATAAATCCGTAGCAGCTACCCCCAAACTCTGAATTATCAAACAAATTTTAAACAGTGTCGATATATGATTAAAATATGACCACATTACGACAGACAGACAAACCCCTCCTGCAAATCGAACAAAGCAACTAATTTTAAAAAAACCATACACTATGATCTAAAAATAACGTCATGTAAATAAAGTGTAATTATGTTTACATTGTAATCAGTTGAAACTATGAACTAAATTGTACTGACTTGGTATAACATGCATGACCAAACGTAACATCACAACTACTTTACATGTGAACAAAACACCAATTGCGGATATTATTTTAAATGCTTTATGTGAGACTAGTTGATTATGATAGCATGCATAGTGGTACTAACTATCGGTATATGGTACTTTGCAAGCGTAATTAATCTGACTACTGTTTATTACAAGTGTACAGGTTATACACCAACTAGCACGTTGTTTTAAAAACGATAATGGAAAAACAATGTACATACATTATTCTATGTATTTACAATGTCTGTTTGTTCGGAACTGTGCAAGAAACTTACAGAAGATAAGCCGCCTAATGGTCGAGGTTAGGTTAGGTTAGGTTAGGTTAGGATAGGTTAGGATAGGTTAGGTTAGGTTAGGTTAGGATATGTTAGGTTAGGTTAGGTTAGGTTAGGTTAGGTTAGGTTAGACTAGGTTAGGTTACTATAGGTTAGGTTAGGTTAGGTTAGGATAGGTTAGGTTAGGTTAGGTTAGGTAAGGTTAGGATAGGTTAGGTTAGGATAGGTTAGGTTAGGTTAGGTTAGGTTAGGATAGGTTAGGTTAGGTTAGGTTAGGTTAGGTTAGGTTAGGTTAGGTTAGGTTAGGTTAGGTTAGGTTAGGTTAGGATAGGTTAGGTTAGGTTAGGTTAGGTTAGGTTAGGTTACTATAGGTTAGGTTAGGTTAAGATAGGTTAGGTTAGGTTAGGTAAGGTTAGGTTAGGTAAGGTTAGGTTAGGTTAGGTTAGGTTAGGTTAGGTTAGGTTAGGTAAGGTTAGGTTAGGTTAGGTTAGGTTAGGATAGGTTAGGTTAGGTTAGGTTAGGGGTGGATATGGCTCCCACACCCTTGGCTCAGTCGACCAGAAACCCTTACGGATTTTCCTAATACATCTCTAGAGTCCAATTTTCTTCGTTCTGACCTGCGCATTGCCGTGTTGTTCTCTCTCTTTTACCTTCCCACTTAGTATAGTGATGAGTCAAAAATTCGATGTCAAAAGAATTATATCTGTCTCTCTTATGTTCAGTGCTCTACAGCGTAAACGTGTAGACTGATTTTAATGAAATTTAGTATGTGAGTATATTTTGGCAATATCTTGAGTCGCGATTTTTATTTATGGGATGATTAAAAATGTATGGAGTAGTTGCCATAAGGAAAAACACAAAATTATTATTTTCTCAAATTCAGTTCTGACGATTTTCATCAAATTTTGCTCAAGTGTCATATCCAAGGATCCAAACAAAACATATTGTGACCATTTCTCCAAAAATACCAGTTCATAATCGGTAAAAAAAAATCCCAGCGCCTCCATAAAGTGAGTAGGGCGTAGCAATTCGGAATGAACCTAGCTTGATCTGCATTTTTATTCATGTAGTCTTGGGTTAGATCCCTCTTTTTCATTTTCCTATCAAGCCAAATATTCGAAGCTTAATATTTTTATTTTACTAAAAAGAACAATTTTAAACATTTAAGTAAACAAATTATATCGTTAGGTTAGGTTAGGTTAGTCCCACCCCCTCTAGTTTTAATAATAATATAAAACCAAAATGACGGAATTTCAATTGATATATAGATTCTACTATTTGGTGTAACGTAACCTAACCTAACCTAACCTAACCTAACCTAGACTTTGCGGCTTCATTGTACATATTTTTAAAGTGCATTGGACTGCCGCCAAAGATTCTTGCCGTCTCCCGAGTAGCTGAATAGATGACTCAGAGCGTACTCAACTTATTTATTCTTCTCTTGTATAGCAACGAATGTATGAGCTTTGTTAACACATGACCTGTGGGGCGTACTAAACAGGTTCCAATAGAGGTTAGGAAATGAAGTAAAACAAAACAAATACCAGACTTATTTTGTAACTAATCAATGGTGGATCGTCTATATCAAACAAAATGTATAGGCACGTCTAAAATACGTTTAAATATTGGTGATTACTTACTGGTCAAATATTAATAATCTGCGACGATATTTACAGCTTCAATATTAATATAAGTGTAGACACATAATATATACTGATGAAAGGAGCATGAACTTTCCCACTTAGCTATCCATAAAACCAGATAAAAACGAACCAAAACCGAAATGTCATTTCAGTAATTCTCAATAAGACTATCAACCATCCTTTAAACAAATTTTATAATATTAAATATGAGCCTAAATCTGTTTCGCTTGTGCTTTAAATATGCCTTAGCGTAAATTTTGAGGACCGTTTTTGATGTCCTCCAAGTCGAATCTGTCTGTCTGTCGTACGCTCAAAGGTCTTCAACACAAACACGTAGACCGTTTTTAATCAAATTTGGTATGTGGACTTTCCTTGAATAATTTTTATATTCACTTTGTATTTAGAAATTAAGGAAATTATTTAGTTAAGATTATTTTGTCAGAGAATATGGTCCATACAAATGTTAGGGTATTCAACCCCATTCCAGGTGGTGGAAGGGACAAGGTCATTGACCAGGCTAATGACTTGGTTCAATGCCATTAGTTGAACTAACCACAGGAAGTAGTGGGGATGAAATTTCACTTGTACAATTTTTTTATAAAATTTTTAGATTTAATGTTTGTTTAAAATACTCTACCTCTGAGGATGGTAACTATGTTACTCAAATGTACATCAGGAAATCAAAGTTTGTTTTATTAAATTGTGGGTTTGATTTCAATCTAAAAGTATTATATGGACTAATTTTATTTTGTTCACAACTCGGAATTTCAGGGTAGCTGCCATAAGAAAAAAATACGATTGTGTAGTCTCTAAAGAAACAAATTAAAAGATTTGGTTGTCATTTGACAAAAAATGGCGGTATTAATCAAATACGACCCTCAGGGGCTCAGTATAGTGAGTACAATCCTAACCGGATCTAAACCATCCTGTAGTCTTGGGTTCGATCCCTCTTTTTCATCTTTCTTATTCGGTCTCTCTTGACCAACTCTTGTTCTTTCCCGACTCTGACGCTTTTACAATATTCGATGTCTAAAACTGGTCTTTATATTATCTTATTTTTTAATGAGATGATGATGACGTCTTTACGGCAGAAGCAAAGCAAGTTTAGGCTCTTTAAATATATAAATACATTTCCAAAAGAAGACTTTTTCATTTAGTTTCGTTTTTTGGGGGATTGGATGAGTGGGAATTGTGCAACGTATTTGAATCGTTTAATTAAATATAAGTTGATTCTCACATCCTAATTTAAGAATAGCCATTACCAAGTATTTGTTCTGTTCTAACATAATTGTGTTTTCTTTGTTTTAGGTGAGTTATCAACACAAACTGATTAGCTTTTATGAATAGTAGACTACTTATTGAATTAATTGGTAAGTAAATCAAATATTCTTTCAATAAGAACTGGCAATGATATTTAAAATTAATTTTTCCATTTCTAAAAACAAACATTTTGAACGACTATATGGCTGGTATATCAAAATAACTAACCACTCCCGCGCCTGCCACGTTGTACTGTACAATGATAGAAAATTACATCCTCATTATCGAATGTTTATGTCACTCTATAATTAATTGTTACAATGTTTTATGCGGGGCCTTAGAGGAATAATTTGAGCAATATTTTTATCATTTAAACCAATTTGATAAATTTTTAGATTTTGTATTGGTTTCTGCTCTAAAACTACAAATAGACAAAATTTTCCAAAATTTATTTTTCACTTTCATTTTGTTTATTGATTCAAACACTGTCTCTATATTACGAATATGTGGGGGAAAATCGTTTAATCAATTCTTTTTTTTTTCATTTCAGGCTACTTCACCAAAACAAAACGTTAACTACCGTCTCATAATTTAAAAGCAGGTATTTTCTCGTGAAATTAAAATTATTGAAAGGAAAAACAGTTTTGCTAGATTTAAAGCTTTTATTCACTGGTTAAATTGACTTTCTATTTATGTCGGTTACACCAGCAATTCGCTTTCTCTTTGAAGTTGCATTTTGTAAAAATCCTTTTGCAATACAAACCTATCCTCAGAGTATATGACTAACCTCTTTGTGCTAAAGTTGAAATCATACACATTTCAAATGTCTACAATAAATTATCTCGTAGAAAATTGAAATAACAGTGTTTTATACACTTCGGTTTAAACTATAACAAGTATAAAGAATGTTAGGTAATGTGTTTAAACATTGATGGAGGTTTTAAGGATATATCCGTTATAATTTCTACTGATTTTTGAATGATGTCTGAAAGTCGTATGTTCAAGCTTCTACAGTTAAAACCCGTCAAACAATTTTAATCAAATTTGGTTTGTTTTAGAACTTCTATCGGCAATTAGTTTAACTTTTTTTCTTTTTTTTTTTTTATAGTTGGCAGCTGCTATAAGGAAAAAAAATACAAAATTACAATTTTCTCAAAATCGACTCTAACGATTTTCATCAAATTTTACTCGAAAAAAACCTTTAGCGACGGAATTAAAATTTATTGGTTACCATCCGTTCAAAGGAGATTCATGAATTATCGGTAAAAAAACTGACGGTGACTCATTAACGGGAGTACAGGCATTGCAATCCCGAGGTCCCTAACTGGATATACACTTTCTTCATATCCCTCTCATACATATTTTTATCACGTTATAGTATTTAAAATCTCTTTATTTTATGTTTTCTTCTTCCTTTTTTAATAAGCCATTGATAACCAAGAGGATTTTCATCTTTAAACGACAAAAGAAAAATCGGCCATGGGGTGGGGGTTGTTATTAAACAGGCAATCTCTCAAAATCGACTTTACCCATTACGTTCAATGCTAGTTAAGATACATCCATCTGCGAAATACCAACTGAAAAGTTATTGACAAAAATCAAAAATTAACTTTTATATATTGGTAAGTAAATATCAAGTCTTAAAACTGATTTTTCTAAATAAACAAAACTTTGTACAAATAGAGAATCAATTCATTTTATTCTGTTTATGAATGAAAAGGAACATCGTATGCGTTGTGAAGGCTACCATTTTGATTGTATTTCAATCCTAGTATGGGAACCGTGGATTATGGTTTGCCAGGATATTTGCATTTCCATTACTTACAAGTTCAGAAAGATTTCCCAGTTACATGTAAGAATTAAATTATAAAAACCCCTCACGGAGATGTTCACCAAACTAATTCCTGAAGGGTTTTTTTCTCAATACTTTTAACTTCCCCACATGTATTTAGTATAGATAAAGTTATGTTATGAGTCAAACTTTTTGGGGAATTAAATCTGTGTTTTATTTAGAGTGATCTACAACAAAACGTGTAAACAGATTTTGATCAAATTTCCGGACATTAAAATTTTTTTTCGTAAGTCAAAGTTTGGGAGAACTTGCCACAATAAGGAAACACAAAATTACGATTTTCTCAAAAACGGCTCTAACGATTTCGATCAAATTTTTTTCAACCCTCTAAGAAGCGGAAAGTATTAAACGCCATCTCTCCAAAAAATACCGGTTCGTGAGTTAAAGGAAAAACCAAAATATCGGCCCACAGGCTGTTTAAAATAGCCTACTTAATTTCTCAAAATTACCCAAATTCATGTCAAAAATCGGGGGTAATAAAATATGATTGTACAAAAATAATTAAAAGTACAAAAATTAATCTCCGCCATTAAAAGTTCAACTTTAATGAACCACGACTTTTACGTAAGCGAAGCAAGTTTAGACCCATAGTTAAATTCAAAGCTCATTTTTCAAAGATGACGTACATGTTTTCTTATATCACTTTTTGGTTAAAAGTTTATCCAAATGACATTTTTTAACGATTTGTTTTGGTTCGTTTTTATTTGATTGGCAAGTGGGAAAGTTTGTGCACTAATTATTTTCCTGAATCTTAGTTTCCCTTTTTTTATTCTTAGCTTCAGGGCGAGGTCTCTATCATATATTACAAGTTTTACTTATAATTTCCAGCATCTCCCTTAGCTATGTTGTTTCTTTCTTTCCTCATGTTTATCACTTGATAACGACAGTTGATTCATACCTTCGAAACGTCGTGAATAGTATTTATAAAGCCGAGCAGTCAAATGTTTTGTCCTGTGCTGTCGCCTTAACTTCACCACATTTCCTACACAGAAGGTTTGGTCTGTCTAGATGATTACGGAATTCAGTGACCATTCAACAATCCAACTTTCCGTAGGTCTGACAAGTTCAGTTTAAGAGATTCCAATGTGTTTAATCTCGAAGGACTCGCCAGCATCCTGTCAGACTGTACATTCCCTTCAGTTCTCTCCCAAGCCTTTTGATGTTCCTTCGTCAAAGTAAATACACCTACCCGACAAAATAAATACTACAGACTCAAGTTTTTGCCCGATGAAACGGCGTACAGCTCCTGCTTTTAAGCAACCCCTCAGTCCCAGCCCTCACAACAGGTTTAAATTGTTGTTTTTCTAGAGTGTTGAGACAATCCCTCACTATCTTAAAAATATAGTTGTGATTTGCTAAAGCCAAAGTCCTTGAGGTCGGATTTAATATAGAGATGGTATTTCCTTTTTATACCCTTTCTTTACATGTGTATACACTTCTTGACGAGACTTTGAGATAGTTATTCCTTTATTTGTGCACAGTTTTTACTTTAATTCATGATTATTCTTCAATCTTTGATTGTTACAATTTTGATCACAGTTTTACATAAGGTGTAACTAACAATACTGGAATGTAATAGATCGATCTTTATTACATGACATTCACGCTAGGCGGTTGTGCAAGGATTTCATCTAGATCGGTTGCAAGTATTATATAACAAAATTGCGTCTACATTTTTTACATGTGAAATCGAAAGCGCCGATTGTCACTAGTAAATTTGAACCTTATAAGAAACGTATCTTGTGATACTTGATACTCTCAGAGAAATGGAAAGATATAAGATGTCCAATAAGTACGTTCCCAAGCTTTGAAATGAACGATTGTACATCAAAGTAATAAACAAATACCTACAAATTTTTGTCTTTTTCAAAAGCAAGAAGTAACTCCGGAACGGAATCAGATATCGATTTTGAATTTGGGAGAATGTTTTTTACATTGCAAGTTTGCAAACCACAAAATCTGATAATTTTTAACCGAAACCATTTCAAAATGGCGTTAATTTTAAAAATTTGGATGCTAAATATTTTGAAAGTCGTATATTTTACAAATTATTTACCAGATGTAAAATATTTAGCCCTTTTAATGGCGAACAAAATTATCTATTTCTATTTTTTGTTAAAAAAATTACTAAAATTAGGTAAAAAATACAAAACTAATTATTGGTAATTTGCTAGAACACACAAAAAGTTGATTTTATCTTCCAACACTTAGCAGTCAGCTTTCCAACTGGATACTAATCCCGAGAGAGCCTAGCTGGATATACACTTTTTCCATGTATTCTTGGGTTAGATGACTCTCATCTTTCTTACCACCTCTTGTTATTTTCTAGAGTATTCGATCATTAGAGGATTTATTTCATACTCTCTTCTTATTTTATTATACAAAGCGAAAATGATCTTTAAACAACAAGATACAAAATTAAACTGCATGACCAAAAAGAACGCACTATAGTTTACTCTAGTAAATTAGCAAAAATTTGTTCACCGATATTTAGGCTATTTTTACGATATTGGTTAAATATTTCGTGTTTTGTAAATAATTTGCAAAAACAACGATTTTAGATATATTTTCGGTCCAAAATGTTTAATGAACGCCATTTTGAAACGTTTAAGTGAAAAAACTACCATGTTTTGTACAACGCTGCAAACTTTCAGTATAAAACATTCTGCAAAATTTGGTATCATTATTTAGATCTTTTCTTGAGTTATATATTGTTTTATTTTAAAGACGAACACACGGAAAACGAAAAATGTTTCAACATATATTTATTATAACTATTTCCTTTGATGTCACCTAAAGTTTGGCCATTATTTACTGGACATCCTGTATATAAAAAACCAGGAAATGATAATGTTTTAACGTTATTAAATCATCTAGAAGTGCAACCGAAGAAATGTAATATTAAAATCATGTGTGAGTGTTTTCTTTGAATCTCGTAAATGTTTTCTATGAACATAATCGCCGGTAATACACATGTTAGAAAGAGTAATGCCTCATTCCGGACTTAAATAGAAAATACAAAAGCGGATGCAGTGAAATAGTTTAATTTCAGTCGAGAGTTCATTTCGTGGAAGGAAAATTATGTTGTGAATAATTCCATTTAATGGACTCGCCCACAGACGAAGTTAAATACCCAGTCCAAAAAGTAAACGAAATAAACCCACCATTGTGATTCCTGTCACTTGTTATGTAATATACCCAGTGGGTTTTAATTGTTTTACTAAAGTTGTATAAACTGGAAAACACTAGTTTTTTGGGAAACTGGAAAAAAATTTAGAGATATTCTCCTCTAATTTGAGTAGGGAGGGGCATAACTTAAATATACCGTGGTCATGTCACTCAGCTTCCAGGTCCGATTTTTCACTTTAAAAACAAGGGTACATTCGGAAATCCTGTTTTCTAAAATTGTTCGGATTTTGAGCTTATTTCCACCTTTTTTTATAATTATGTGCGGTATATTTAGGATTTGATTTTAATTTAAAGCTACAGTACAATAAAAATAAAATAACATTGCTTTCCTTCAAGATATAATAAAAATAATTCTTGCAAAAACATTGCACAAACTTTCTCATTCAGGCTATCCTCAAAACAAATTCAAATTCCTGTATTCAAAAATATCACTAAAAAAACCCGGACGCCATCTTTAATAAAATATTTGTATATTTAAATAGGCCCAAACTTATTTCACTTGTGCCACAAACGCATCATCTTGTAAATAATTATAAAGATCAATGTTTCAATTATCCCTGAACTGGATTTGGTCATAAATATTCACATTTTTACTAAAATTTCAACGAAATCTGTACTGTTGGTTCAGAGAAATTTGTATTTTATAACAACTCATGGCCGTTTCTATCTCGAGAACTGGTATTTTTGGAGTATAGCTAATTATTTTGTTTGGGTCCTTAGAGGCTACACTTGAACAAAATTTCATCAAAATCGTTTGAAGCTATTTTGATAAAAGTAATTTTTGGAGGTGTAGCAAACTACTTTGTTTGGGTTCTTGAGCAAAACTTCATCAAAATCGTTATGGCATATTTTGAAAAAAAGTAATTTTGTATTTTTTTACATGGTAGCTACTCTCAAATTTTTAATTATTGAAAAAATCCCCCTAGATATGACCAAAATACGCCGGCATACCATTGAATTTTTTCACAAAATTTGTGTACCTTTGTTTTCTCATACTATGACAAAACACTGACGTCTCCAAGTCTCAACACTTGCGCTACATAATTGTCCGGCCAGACGAGCTCAATGTTAAATTGGTTAATTTAATAATGTGGAAGAACCACTCATCCTGTCACACATATTAAATGTCCTAACAAAATACAAACTGTAAGAACTAGTGGTTAAATGTAAACATGGCATTATATAGATAGAACTAAATTTGTTAATGTAAAACATTCTGCAGCACTATCACATTGGAGAGATGTTGTCACACGTAGTTTACTTGCTGCTTAATAAAACCTCTCAGTCATCATGGTACTTAACCAGCCCCATTTATAATATATAACAAAAGCAGTTGTAGGCGTAAATGTAACGCCCAAAAGTTGGTTGTATGGGGTCTTGTAAATGTTAAATTGTATTGGCAGATCAAGAGGTCTTATCCAGTAGAGTAAGTTAATCACTTTCTTGATGCCAGCTAGACCCTAACGACCTCTTACGGACCTCAAAGCTGTACATATGTGAAGTCACCGCACTCGTGTTGGTGACTCGGTCTTGTCGAATCACGTGATATCACACTTTCTTGGCATGTTTTTACATGTTTCACAATAACTTCGTTATTTGTCATTGTAGAGAGGTTGGACATTACATGCAGAATTGAAATATGCAAATTTGTATCTAATATAACACGCAAGATATGAACAAAAAACTGTTTAAAATGGCCGCCATTTTGGTGTTTTTAATTCGATTTTTTGAATTTCAATAGGGTTTTATACGATCCAACTCTACTCTTCTACTAAATTCCATGTTCTTATCTAAATTTTGATGGCAGCTCCTTTTCTCGATTTCGACATTTTTAACAATTACCAAAGTTCCCCCTCTACTGGGTAAGGATAACCGCTTAAAACAAAAAATAAACTTTAACAGTCATGCGCATTAGACACTTCCAACGTTGCGCAACTCCGTAAAGTTTTAATTAAAACAAGAAAGTCACAATAATTAATGATGATATATATTAAAATGAATAGGGTATATTAACCAAGACACCACCTCTTATTAAAGGTGACAGTTCCAACAAAGTGTTGAGATATTTCAACAACCGGAATAGACGTTTCGATACATCCACTTTAATATAACTGCGATAACGTTAATCGTGTTGGACGCCACAACAACTTTTTTGCATTTTTCTTTGAAACTCTGTCAGATTAATTGAGTTTTTTATTTAAATAATTACTAACCTATGTTTGATGAAAGAATCCGATATCCTCGGGATTTACGGCGGCAAAGGTTTTGTTTGGAAACTGGTTTGTATTCGCTGTTAGTGTAGAGAAGGTATACAATGCCAGAACTATTTTATTGAATCCAGCTCTTTATATATTACTGATTTAGATAAACTAATGTAATTGGCGGTATTAAATTTGTTTGTAGGTTATAAAATGCATACTAATACAATACCTTCTTCAATCAAAACGTACTTAGTTATAAAGTTGTTTTTATGTAAACACAAAACGACGGAGAGACAGAAATCTAAGCGTTTTTGGAAATATGTTAATAAAGAACGTTGAAAATATGTTCATAAAGAACGTTTTTGGAAATATGTTCATAAAGAACGTTTTTGAAAAAATTTGTTCATAAAGAACGTTGGAAATATTTTCTTAAAGAACTTTTTGGAAATTTGTTCATAAAGAACGTTTTGGAAATATGTTCATAATGAACGTTTATTTGAAATTTGTTAATAAAGAACTTTTTGGAAATTTGTGTATAAAGAAAGTTTATGGAAATTTGTTCATAAAGAACGTTTTGGAAATTATGTTCATAAAGAACGTTTTTGGAAATTTGTTCACTAAAAACGTTTTTGAAAATATGTTTATAAAGAACATTTTTGAAAAATTGTTCATAAAGAACGTTGGAAATATGTTCATAAAGAACGTTTTTGGAAATTTGTTCATAAAAAACGTTTATGGAAATTTGTTCATAAAGAACCTTTATGGAAATTTGTTCATAAAGAACGTTGGAAATATGTTCATAAAGAACGTTGGAAATATGTTCTTAAAGAACGTTTTTGAAAATATGTTCATAAAGAACGTTTTTAGAAATTTGTTCATAAAGAACGTTTATGGAAATTTGTTCATAAAGAACGTTTTGGAAATATGTTCATAATGAATGTTTTTTGAAATTTGTTAATAAAGAACGGTTTTGGAAATATTTACATAAAGAACGTTTTTGGAAATATGTTCATAATGAATGTTTTTTGAAATTTGTTAATAAAGAACGGTTTTGGAAATATTTACATAAAGAACGTTTTTGGAAATATGTTCATAATGAATGTTTTTTGAAATTTGTTAATAAAGAACGGTTTTGGAAATATTTACATAAAGAACGTTTTTGGAAATATGTTCTTAAAAAACGTTTTCTTAAATTGACCCAACAAAATCACCTCCTAAAGTTTGGAAACATGATTAAGGAACACTCTGTATATAGGGGTTTGTGATTTAAATTGACACACGTATATAGAAAGGGGAGGGATAAAGTGACATTATTATCTTTATTTTCAAGTGGTTGTTGCCAAGGTCATTCCTCGTCTAATTCTTATTTTACGTTGAAAATTGAGAAACCTACACTAAATAAATTATTATAGGCTCGTGTAGAAATATAAAACTACTGAAAACCCCATTAAACGGCAACCATTTTGAAATTTTTCAGTTTGTAATTTATTACAATACCTTCCAACATTTAGCAGTCAAATTTAAAAATAATAATTACGTTTTCAACTGAATACTCTTGTGTGTTCTAATATATTCCAAGAATTTTTATTTGTTTTTAACTGATGTTGTTTAGCTATTTTTCAACATACAATAAAAATGATGTTCAGCATTAAATTAATGAATGCGAACTTTCTATTGTTTTTTTCGAAATTTAAATATAAAGCAATGTGGCGAGAATTTGTTTATAAACGTTCAAACATACATTAGATTTGATTTAATCGGCCATTAACCATCATTTGTATATATAAACCAAACAAATAGACAACGTTTCAAGAGTATAAATCAACTCTCATGAACCAGTGATAAACACAGAGCACAAAAAGTAAAAAACAACAACACAGTCTACTTTTTTCTAATTTATCATTCTATTAGTTTTTTTTTTAAATTGATAGATACAACATCAGTTAAGGATAATTTGGATGGCTAATAAGAAAGTTACTGTACTCCACTTGCACCTATAAACTTTATAGTACAGTCTGGTCAAGGCAAAATTAGACATAGTTGTGATAAAAGTTAGAGAATGCCCTGCTGGTTTGCGTGTGGTCTCGGGTCAATAACTTTGTCCTTTGCCACCGCCTACCCCCTCATTGAGTTTTAATTGCTACAGCTGTATTCATACAAGATAAGGTGTGATGACATGTGTGAAGATGGCAGTGGTCTACCTTCGTTAACTTTTACAGTGCCTTATGAATAGCTCCCGCTGTCAACAAATGTCAAGTAGGCATTTTATTTAAACAATAGATCATACTAATTCCGGTTTTTAAATAATTGTAATATTCGTATAAAAACAAATTTACGACGTTTCGAAGTTGTGAATCAATTGCCGTTATCAAGTGATAATCTTAGAGAATGAAAAGAGTCTAAGGACATGTTTTAAACTAACATTAAAACTTCTAACCCAAGACTGACAGTCCACGATCAAAAGTAGAACTGAACAGCCAAAAAAACTGTTTTTTCCGTTTTTTTTCACGTTGGTTGTTGTGGTTTGCAGTTTGTTTTAACGCTCATTCAGCAAGTGCAAGCGATGACCTTACCAATATCTTCATTGACTGCGAAGTATTTTGTATCGGTCAAACTTGATTCTCCAGTTCTATAACAGCAACTTGACACTGCCGACCATCTGTTCATTTATTTTACATTTCATTTACTGCCTCGCCCTGGTCCGGAATGTATTCATAACTTTTGAAATCACTTTGGTTTTCAGACCCTGAATAAAATAAACCTTAGAAATACTTTAATTAATTAACATACATTATTTCAAGTTGATAGTACTTCTTTATATTATAGTAATGGCTGCATTGTGATGTGTTTGTGAACAAAGTGTTAATGTTATTAGCTGGCCTGATGATGCTGCCTATGGCAGCGAAACATGTAGCCATTACTAGACTATAATATAAAGAAGTACTATCGACTTGAAATAAAGTATGTTAATTATTTTTTAGTTGATATTATTTTTTTGTTTTATGTTTTTGTCTATAGTTTTATTTAAATTTAATTCAGACTTGTTTTATTTTATTATTATTTTAACTTCAGAATTGAACTTCGTCCTTCTATTATCCTTTATTCGTGAGAATGGTTCTTTCCTTATAGATTTGTACCCTGGTATTACTTACTGAAGTTATATATTGTGTTATGTGTGTGCTTGCTTGTTGATTTATTCGTGAGAATGGTTCTTTCCTTATAGATTTGTACCCTGGTATTACTTACTGAAGTTATATATTGTGTTATGTGTGTGCTTGCTTGTTGATTTATTCGTGAGAATGGTTCTTTCCTTATAGATTTGTACCCTGGTATTACTTACTGAAGTTATATATTGTGTTATGTGTGTGCTTGCTTGTTGATTTATTCGTGAGAATGGTTCTTTCTTTATAGATTTGTACCCTGGTATTACTTACTGAAGTTATATATTGTGTTATGTGTGTGCTTGCTTGTTGATGTTAGCTATAATATCGGAAACTAGTTAATAAACCAGAACAAGTCTCACTCCACGGCTGGGTAATCACGGATCACTGCTTCTCAAACAATCACTACTAAGGACAAAATCACAAGATTACTTAACCAACGACCTTCACAAGTGTTGAATGAACACATGAAGTAAGGGCTATTAAAACAATTAATTTTATGGCTCAGTATGTTTAGAATACTAATCAATGATGTCACTTATTCTTGTCTAGACGTAATAATCCTAGTTTATGACAGCTTGGTGTGTTATTGACTCATGCAGTACCCCCACCACTTTTTTGAATTTTTGGGTTTTATGTTTTAATTTAAGTGTGTTTTTGTTGTTTAAAGAAGACAATTTGCATAAAACAAGGGAAAAAAGTAGTGAGAGCCTTCGTGTTACTTACCCGCCCATCATGTAATGTAATACAAGCAGGTCCTTTAATTGTAATGCTCAAAAGTTTGTCTTAAACTTGTAGGAAATTTAAATTATACTGGTAGATCAAGTGGTTTTACCCAATTAGGTCTGGCTTCCTGTGACCGAAGGATTTCTATGACGTATTTTCGGTCAGAGAAGAATTCGGTGTCAGAAGATTCGGGCCACGGGCCAGAGAAGAAATTTTATTAATTTTCGCTCAGTCATCTCTAACTGAAAAACAGATGTTTCGATCAGAGATGATTCGGACGATCAGAGAAGAAACTTGAACAATGCTTTCGGCCAGGGAAGAAGATTATAAAACGTGATGGTGGTGTTTGGATTTGAAGGGGCTTATTATTATGAGTATGTTTAATTGTCAAAATCACATGATGTCGCCATAGAAAACTTTTGTTCAACGGATACACAATTGATAAAACCAAACCTAACCTAACCTAAATGTCAACTAAACGTTAAAACCATTAGTTTTACAAAAGTTGTCTAAACAGAGAATATGGGATAAAGACAATTAAAAAAACGTTTTGCATTGAATGTCAATTAAATAACATGCGCCTTCATTTCCATATGCAGCCTTCATGCAGATCAGTTCTTTCGGTCAGAGAAAAGGTCGTACTGTATTTTCAGTCAGAGAAGCTGTGACAAATTTTCGGTTAGATAAGAATTCGCTCACAGAAAATTCGGTTGAAGCAGACGATATCAAAAATCAAACAGCTGTTTTGGTCAGAGAAGACGAACGTGCACATGTCTTTTAGTCAGAGAAGAATTCGCTTACAGAAAATTCGGTTGAAGAAGACTATATCAAAAATTAAACAGCTGTTTTGGTGAGAGAAGAATTCAAGTCTGTCCACAGTCAGAGAAGAATTCGACGATCAGAGTAAGGTTGTTTAGAACAGTTGTTATACAGATTTTTTAAACCTCGTAATTGTGTACATCACCATTTTCTGACGTCGACTAGCCTCTAACCGGGCTCTTAGATGTGTATATATTAAATAATCTCCACTCAGGACTTTGTACTTATGTGAAGGACCCCTCACTCTCTAAGCACATGAAAATTGTATATGTAGGCATATTATTGCCATATATGGAAACAGTTTTTTCATTGTTTTAAATTACTGGAATTCTTAGGGTAGTTGCCATGAGAAGAACATAACATGTTGCTCAAGTTGGTTATCAGTCAAAAACAAAACAAAAATCTGGAGGTGTTATTAAATACGCAAATTTTCAAAATCGGCTATACCGATTTCGCATAGATTTCAGTCAAATGTGAAGGTTAATAACCCAAACGCATGTGCGAAATTGCGAATAAAAAATATATATTTCAAGCAAAAAACAAATATAAACCTTGACCTAGGTTATTAACCTGGATTTTAACAAATACAATTTACTCCTTATAACACAAGCGAAGCAAGTTTACGCCCTCATTATTCGCATAACTATTTTTTTTTTTTTTAAATACTGTTCTTTTCACTTCTTTATTAACTACTGAACTGCCAATTTTTGTTGTTTAATTGATTTTGGCGATGGGTGAGACATATATTGTGTTTTGTCAGTATTGGTGATAGGTGTAGAAACTTTAACATATCAATTTAAACACACAACATTTAGGTTAGAAACAAACAAGACATAAATAATTTATCATTCGACAACAAAACTGTTGAAATCCCATAAAGTAGATTACAATGCAGTACAACAATAGACGAGACGTGCAAACCAGTCTATTTACTGCAACATATCGTTCTGTATTTCTTTGTTATGAATGTTTCGTATAATCCAAGTACTTACTCTAATCAATAAATGGTCAATTCTATTGAAGCAGAAATATTTCGTATATATAAATATTTTACTGTTTAAGAGGGGAATAAACTGCAGTCAAATTAGGAAAATAATCCACAGAGGGGCTCATTTATAGTGAGCAATCCCAAGGTGCCCTGCTGGATGTACAACTTTCTTCATGTAGTGTTGTTATTCTTTATTTTACCTATGATGTCTGTCATAACCAACTATTGTTCTCCTCCAACCCTGACGTTAGTATAATATTCGAGGGCAAGAGGTAGCTCTATTCTATACTCTTTTATTAATAACAAACAAACAAACAAACTATAGACACAGTCTGAAAAGAAATTTTTAAGCTCGAATTTATCATGTTTTTAAATAGAATTGTTTACATACAAATGAGCCAAAACTATTACTCGAAAATGCTTTTTATTATAATTTAGATAAATAACAATTTTAGTAATTTTATTTTTATAAAAAAAATCACTTTTATTTCAAGTTTTGAACGGTCGAAAAAGGAAATTAACAAATTGTCAAAAAAAAACTCGGAAATAATTCAGATAAGAGTAAAATCAATTTAGGATCTAAAATATTTAATTTACCTCTTTGACTTTTCAAAAAAAATGTATACTTTCCTGAAAACTAGTAAAACTTTCCAAACTTTAAGGGTTTCCTTTGAATAATATTTGAACGTAATCCATAACAGTCCCGAAAGCGGTTTTTTGTTTGCTTTACTAACTTTAGAAAAACCTTTGTAAGGGGGGGGGGACGAGCGCGACCAATACGTTTTATTCTGGTTTTTAAAGGATACATTTAATCAAAATTCTATCCAAATCGTTGACACGATTTTGTAAAAAACGGAATTTTAGTCATGTACCAACAATCTCCTAATTTTGAGTTTTTCTTGAGGAATGAACAAAATATACCCACATTGAAAAATTTCATCAAAATCTGCTCAGACATTTGTGCTGTAGAACGGTCCACAGTTATGACATACAAACAGACATCATTGTAGAAATCACTTTTGCCCTCTAGCGGTTGAATAAAGATAGTTTCATAAACATTCCCATTATAATACAGGAATAAACAACAACACGTTAAATATAATTATTTAAAACACAGAACTGAAGTTTCAATTTAAAGTAAAATTATTTAATTTTAATATTTTAAAATGTCTAAACATTACAAACATTTAAAACAATTTGTCTCCTCGCTCATAAAATAATTATCCCATTGTGAGAAAAAAAGGGTGTTTTTTTTATCTCGTGAAATGAGCAAATTAATTTTGCTCTTGTTGAACACGGATTTCGTTTCCTCCTAAACTCTCGGTGGTGGCCACCCTTACGTTTAAGGGTTTAGAGGATTAAATGTTTCCAGGGATTGGAAGGTGGTTTGTTCATGAATTTATAAGCTTAATATAACAGATGATATGGGGGGGGTATTTATCTCACTAAAGTAACCAGGTGAAGTCACATACTTGGAGATAACAATAGGTGCTTACGTTATTTTTTAAAGCTTTCTATAAGATTTATTAAGCAGTTTAATTTAAATATTTTATAATTTTACCATTAGTTGGTAATTGTATCTTGTTTTTTTTAAATTTACTTTATATAAATTTTATCAAGGTAAACTAATTTTGTACAAAATTAGTTTTTATTTGTTAGATGCATTTTTTCCAAACTTATCGGAGATATTATAGATATTTAAATCAGTATTAAAACCCAAAGTCGCCATTTTGAAACTGTTAAGGGAAACATTTAAATTTTAGATAAAATTCTGAAGAGTTTAAATATTATTATTAACAATTATCATAATTTCTTTGGTTTAAGCTAATCTTGAGTGTTGCAAACAATTACCAAGAAATTATGTTTTATTTTTTGTCGATAACTCGGTCATCTTTTGACCTTCAGAAAGAAATTTTTTCCCCCTCCTTTGTAATATCTCGTAATGTTAATGATTTTCGAGATATTTCACATTAAAAAATTTGAAACATCCGCCATTTTAAATATATACAAAATGACGCCTTGATATTCTGCTATCCTGGTGGGAAGTTACATAAATAACACGTACCTACTTCCAAAGATATGTCTTTTGATAAAGACATAAAATGGCCGAAACTTTTCCGAACCTTTATTACCAAACTTATTTCTAAAACTCTAGAATCAGTTCCCGAAATATTGCAGTACAATTTTGAAACACTCTGTATATACCAGTATTGTACGTATGTTCGTTACGCCGTAACACACAAACGTGTCGACCGATCTTTATGAAATTTTAGAATATTGTAGTTTGTAAATAGACCGAACATTCTACGTGTAAAATTTTAAAAATTGTATTTTCCATTTTTTTTTTAAATGGCGGCACTCCAAATAGTTACGTCAATGTGCGCGCTCCAAAATGTTAAATATAATTTAGTGAACTAATTTGCATAACAAACAATCATACAAAAGTTACAACAAGATGCTAAACCAGTTGACTCTCGGCATTTGGTCAGTGTAACTTTAGTTTATTTAGAAGATACAACTTTCATATTAATGTCGTTTTGTAGAGAATAACAAGATTTATAAATCTATTTAGTAGTTAAAAAAATGATGAGATAAAATTTGCCAAGTTATAAACCGATGTGTGCGACTTGAAGACACTTTTCAAAATGTCGGAAAAAAATTCCCTCCAAAAATATAATCAGAATTAAGAAACTTATATCATTGGAAAGAAAAATTAAAGAATCGTAAAGACATAATTGATGCAGAATACTTCGAGTGACTCCGTCTGCTTGGCGGATGTATAACTTTGAAATATTAAACAATGAAATGACATTTGTAAAGAGATGGCATTCGATGAATAACATTTGTGATAGTCTTCGCTTCATGAGAGATCTGATGCCAGTTTGTTTTCATCAAATCAATCCAATGAACTATTGACGTTCTGTCCTAGTAGACTACACAAGTCACAAATTTTCGATTTCCTTGTTGTTTAAAAAGGAAAACATTGTGTTATATGTTGATGGGTCATGGTATTTACCCCATCACAACAATGTATTGCCCAAAAGTTGGCCTCTTGGTCCATGTTAAATTGTATAAAAGGGCTAAGTTTGTTTAAAGCAGTTACACACAACTTCGGTGTTAATTGTGTATATCACTACTTTCTTGAAGCGGACTTTCCCTAAAGGGCGTTATAGGTGTATAATATATTAAAACGTCACCACTCGCTGCGCTCGTGTCAATGACTTTGGTCGTCCTCGAAAAGCTTTATGAAGGAGCTTCCACTAGCTCCTTTTTTAAATTAATATTTGTTTACTTCCGGAACTGCACTCTCAACCATCCCGAGATCGCCTCAACGGTTAGTGGCCCTATTCATGATGGACTTGAACGTGCAGACGGTACCCGACGTGCTCCTAAACACCACATTTCCCTGCGGGTGCTGGGCTCTTCCCCTTCCGCTTGTAGCTACTAGGGGGATCCTTCTTACTTTCTTTTCCTTCGCTTACTAATGTCACGTTTCACTAAAATTTTAACGAAATCTGTTTATATACACCCCAAAAATTTATTTGTAGTTTGTAGTTTTTTCCTTAAAATCATCAACATACATTTTCTGAGGTTTAGTTTGGGCCCTAAAACGCTACACTTGAGACAAATTGAGAGCCCATTTTGAGAAATCATAATTTTAAGAGTTTTCCTCATGATGGAAGCTTTGATTTATCGAAAACTGAAAAGAAGTTACGAGATATGGTTAATGTATGCCGCATATAAAATTTGACTAAAATCTGTCGACGTATTTGGGCTGTTGAGTACTGTACATACGACCATCGCCAAACATCACTTTTGGACTCAAAACGGATATATCCGCAAAAAAATTGGTCGTAGATTTTTTAGATCCAACACATAACCACAGCTCGCCACTTGTAGGTGTTTTCATGTTTACTTCCGACAAGTTATTTGGGGCGATGGTTTGACAAGTGTTTAGATCAAACTCCACTAATGTATACAACTTAGACCAGGTTGGGAGAAACACTTTAAGAACAGTCATGAATGAAAGGAAATAGTCATAACGCCTCCTCATATAACGCTTTCTTCAACTAGAAGTAGGACTTTATGACAAATGGACAAATCTTAGGAGAGGATTAGGTAGACAATTTTGTTGTTGTTGTTGTTTAAAGGTGATAAAGCTGGTCATTATCTATATAATATATAATATAGATAAAACCCAGTGACTGATCACGAAATCTCTGGATCCAAGAAGCCTAGAGCTATGAATTTTTTTTAACATGCTTGGGGTAGGTCTGTAGACGCGTACTAAGAAAGGTTTTTGAAAATATTCCAGTCCAAGGGTGTTTTTTCCCCTAAAATCAAATCACTTGATCCAAGAAGTCTAGAGCTATGAATTTCTTAACATTGTTGGGGTAGGTCTGTAGACGCGTTCTAAGAACGGGTTTTGAAAATGTTCCAGTCCAATGGTGTTTTTTCCCCTAAAATCAAATCACTTGATCCAAGAAGCCTAGAGCTATGAATTTTTTAACATGGTTTGGAGTAGGTCTGTAGACGCGTTACATGAAAGGTTTTTGAAAATGTTCCACTCCAAGGGTGTTTTTACCCCAAAAATCAAATCTCTGGTTCCAATAAGCCTAGAGCTATGGATTTTTTAACATGGTTTGGAGTAGGTCTATAGACGCTTACTACGAAAGGGTTTTGAAAATGTTCCAGCCATGGGTGTTTTTTACTCCTAAAATCATATCTCTGGATCAAAGAAGCCTAGAGCTATGAATTTTTTAACATGGTTTGGGGTAGGTCTATAGACACCTTACATGAAAGGGTTTTGAAAATGTTCCACTCCAAGGGTGTTTTTACCCCTAAAGCATATCTCTGGATCCAAGACGCCTAGAGCTATGAATTTTTTAAGATGGTTTGGAGTAGGTCTGTAGACGCGTACTAAGAAAGAGTTTTGAAAATGTTCCTCTCCAAGGGTGTTTTTTAACCCTAAAATCAAATCTCTGGATCCAAGACGCCTAGAGCTATGAATTTTTTAACATGGTTTGGAGTAGGTCTATAGACGCGTACTAAGAAAGGGTTTTGAAAATGTTCCTCTCCAAGGGTGTTTATTACCCCTAAAATCAAATCTCTGGATCCAAGACGCCTAGAGCTATGAATTTTTTAACATGGTTTGTGGTAGGTCTATAGACATGAAAGGGTTTTGAAAAAGTTTCACTCCAAGAGTGTTTTTACCACTAAAAACAAGTATCATATCTTTATTATTTATGGGTAGTTTTTAATCAAAATTGGTGTGTTGCTGTATTTGGGCATAATTTATTTCCATAGCACCACCATTAGGGTTGTGCTAAAAAAAAATTCTTTATAAAACTATCTCAACTATCCCCAGGTGAAATTGGGACCATTAGCTAGTTGCTTTATAAAAAATAAAAAGAAGAACATAATATAAAATATAGACCCCAATCCCTCGAATACTCTAATAGTGTCAGGTTCGGAAGAGAACAAGAGTTGGTCAAGAGATACTTATAGGAAAGATAAAGAGAGAGATCTAACCCAAGACTACTTGTAGACCTAGGTTTCATCAGATCTTACATATTCGTACTCTCCAAATGTAAGGGAGTAAATTTCAAACAAATTATACCAACTTGTTCATTATTTTTACTATCGGCAAACTATATTTTTCATATCTCCAGAACATATTACTAAACATGAGATAAAGTTATTTACACTGCAACCTCATTAAATAGAGTTTGCACTCTAATTATTCTGCTATGATAATTATTTAATAACATACAATCTGAGAGACTCATTTGTCTGGCGTTAATGTGTCTGTATTTAACTTTACATAAAGTCACTCGTTCCTGTTGCAACATATTTACACTTTATTTAGATAACTACCATTCATAAAACTAATGTCGAAGTTTAGATTCCATGCACCACACACATATCATTCCAAATACTGACTCAGGAAGTTACAGACAAATTAAGTTACCATAGTAACCAATACACACTCACAGCTGATTAAGTGTTGAAATAGTTCAACACAAAGATGAGTTGAGCATATAAGTTTTAAAAGAATACAACTCATCATATGATTTTACTAAACAGCTGTTTTCATTTATTTTTTTAATTAACTTTGAGGTTATGTTATAAAACCTAACCTAAACAGCTGTTTTCATATTTGTTATTAACTTTGAGGTTATGGTTAAACAAATGTATAGATTTAAACAAACCATCAAGGCTTCGTCGATTTAATTATAAGCGTTGAAATAAACAGGAAAAACATCTTTATTAAAATTGTTTTAACATTTCTGTCTGTCGTTAAGTTATTTCTTAAGAGCACCCTAAAATCTTTCAATTTTAAGGGTCCTTAAAGAGACTCTCAAGTAGGACATCCATTCACAATATTCCAAGTCTTCTTATTTTATTTTGTTTTCTTCGTTATTTTCATCTAACCAATTACTTTTATTATTACTTTCCCTACACTTCATAATTTATTTGTATTTTGTTTTTCACGTTTATGAAGATCTTTTCCTTTTGTAAATAATTATGTTTCTCTTGGGAACGTTGTTGTCTCTTCAAAACAAACTGAAGGTTGTTAACAATAAATAGTTAGTACATTTTAAAGAGCTTACTTTTCATAAATAATTAAAGAGTGATTCGTCATTAGGATTGTTACACGTTTAATTTGAAACGCGTCTACCAAGTTTTTGTGAAAATTAGAAATATTTTTCTTTATAACTATGTTTCTACAGGATTTTATTATTTCTTTTTGCAATTTAAAAATGCCGATCAATCAATCAGTTAGGTACTGCACAACATGAACAGTAAATGCAATGGTATCAACGAGGCATAAAGACAAGACACGAACACTAAATGCAATGGTGTCAACGAGGCATAAAGACAAGACACGAACACTAAATGCAATGGTGTCAACTAAGCCTAAAGACAAGACACTAACACTAAATTCAATGGTGTCCAATAGGCCTAAAGACAAGATATGAACACTAAATGCAATGGTGTCAACTAGGCCTAAAGACAAGACACGAACACTAAATGCAATGGTGTCAACGAGGCCTAAAGACAAGACACGAACACTAAATGCAATGGTGTCAACTAGGCCTAAAGACAAGACACGAACACTAAATGCAATGGTGTCAACGAGGCCTAAAGACAAGACACGAACACTAAATGCAATGGTGTCAACTAGGCCTAAAGGCAAGACACAAACACTAAATGCAATGGTGTCAACGAGGTATAAAGACAAGACACTAACACTAAATGCAATGGTGTCAACGAGGTATAAAGACAAGACACTAACACTAAATGCAATGGTGTCAACGAGGTATAAAGACAAGACACTAACACTAAATGCAATGGTGTCAACGAGGTATAAAGGCAAGACACGAACACTAAATGCAATGGTGTCAACTAGGCCTAAAGGCAAGACACGAACACTAAATGCAATGGTGTCAACGAGGTATAAAGACAAGACACTAACACTAAATGCAATGGTGTCAACGAGGTATAAAGGCAAGACACGAACACTAAATGCAATGGTGTCAACTAGGCCTAAAGGCAAGACACGAACACTAAATGCAATGGTGTCAACGAGGTATAAAGACAAGACACTAACACTAAATGCAATGGTGTCAACGAGGTATAAAGACAAGACACTAACACTAAATGCAATGGTGTCAACGAGGCATAAAGACAAGACACTAACACTAAATGCAATGGTGTCAACTAGGCCTAAAGACAAGATATGAACACTAAATGCAATGGTGTCAACGAGGCATAAAGACAAGATATGAACACTAAATGCAATGGTGTCAACGAGGCCTAAAGACAAGATATGAAGATATGAGGGTATCTTCGACAAAGGAGTCAGTAAATCCTTGAAGACAACCTTATTAGACGGGGGTCTTCCTGGGGTATCTAGGGGGCACCAAACCATCAACTTATATATTAGAGTGCAATAGAACCTCGTCACTGACGTTCAAAAACGATAGATCGCCCAAAGAAGAAGAAGAACTTCCTTCATAAGCAATCCAGAAGGAAGACTCATTATAAAGGAAACTTCATATTTATCCTTTTTCATATTAGTAGATAGATTTTTTAATCAGATAAAGGATTTAAATTTTATTAACATTGTCACAGTTTATTTGCAGGAATGCATAGACAGGCAGAAAGTACCGCCTGTGAAGCCCACTCAAACTGTAATATGCCGGAGTTATCTGAGAGCAGTAGAACTCGGCTTCGGCTGAATTCATTAGGAATCCTTAATGTCACAATTAGATTATAGGAATGCGATAAGAAGGGTAAACTGGCTGACACGGTTTATTTTCTTATCTCGACTCAAAGAAAAGGGTGAAAATAAAACAAAGACGTGTTGTACAGTCAGCTTCAAAAGTATAGTGGCGTTTGCAATAACTTTCTCGAATTCCCAGCTACAAGAATAATCATCTCACTACTTCTACAAGACTCTGTCTATGATAGTTATCAAGCGAGAAACTAAATCGTGCCAAAATATTACACAAATTTCTTATTTCCAAAATAAAATAAAAATCAAGCAAAACTGTTCGTTATCAGAAATGTCAGTTCGGTAAATTTAAAATAAAACATGGACGCCATCTTTGAAAAAAAAATATTTATACAGGGTGTTTCCAAAACTTCAGGAGCTTATCCCTCACGTCAAAATGTAAAGATATGTATATCCTAAAATTTATAATTATCTATATAGCCTTCATTTTGTGTTTTAAAAAAATATAATTATGTGAGTCAGTATAAAGAAAAAAAATTAAGATTAAATTTTTTTCGAAAACACTAATTTTTCCAGCTATTCGCTTTTTTTTCTTACAAAAGAAATTATAACTTTGGAAATAAAAAAGATATTGAAATCAGATTTTGTATACGTTTTTAATATGTTACGTTTTATAAGTGTACCAGAAATATAGATTTCAAAATGGCGGCCGTTTAAAATATTTAATATTGAATATCTCGTCAAGTTAATGAACTTTACAAACAATCAGAAGAGACAAAGTGTCCTTTTTTAATGACAAACAAAACAGTTTTGTATTTATTACGCATTTCCAAGAATTTCTTGGTAGTTGTGTACAACACGCATTTAAAATCCGTTGCTCTGAATTACATAAAAAATTGCAGTAGCAAGCAAAATTTCAATTCCATATCATTTACTGTTGTACAATTATGATTTTGTTTAAGATAAAACGTCGGCTAGATAGAAAACTAAAGATTTTAGGAAGTATGTTCACATAAACCTTTTTATTGGTTATGAGGAATAAGTTCCTGAATTCCTGAAACTGTTTTTTAAACACCCTGAATATACGCAAACAATTCAGCATTGATATTTTGACTCATCAATCACTTTCTCTATGTTTGTGTGTGAACGTAATAAAAACTAGACGCTTATAATTTAATTTAAATTAATCTCACATGAAAAACTTTACAACTATTTGTTTAAAAAATTGTAATTGTCGTCTACAAACTTTGTAAAACGAAAAGATAAAATAAAGAAATCAATGACCCGAAATAAAATCTTACTTTGCCTCCTTGTGATCAAATGTTTTGTAAATTAAAAGTTTCCAGACGCTAAAGCTTGTTAATTGTTAATGGATTTCATCCTTCAATTTTAGGGATCGGAAAGTTTTAAACTTTACAATGTTTTGTAAACACGCCAATTGTAGAGTCTTGTGATACAGAGTGGGTAAAAAATACGTATCCTTTATCAGCAAATTTAGTGTTTATCTATGAAAAATGATTAAGATTTCGAGTGTAAATTTAGTGTACACGTCAGTACACCAAGAATCAAAATTTTATCATATAAATTTTCAAAATGGCTGCCGTCTAAATTTTTGGAAATGGCTGCCGTCTACCTCCGCAATTTGAAAAAATGTTGTTGTACTGGTAAAACTTAACTTACAAAATGTTTACACCTAATTAAGTTATGATTATGTTTTTGATAAAACACAAAATGGCGGATAGCGTTAAAAAAACGTTTTCAGATTTATATTTTGTTGTTACTCTTTTATTTCCCTAATGTAAGTCTCGTATTGTAAAACCTAAATTTTAGATTTATTAAAATTTATACATAATTTAGTATCTGCGCAAGGTTTCTGCGCATTAAAAATAATTTTATAAGCAGCATCATGGCACTTACCCAGTCCGTTTATACAAAGACATTCTTCAAAAGTAGTTTTCTATACAATTGTAGGAAATGTTAAATTTATTGTTAGGGTGTTGTACAGTAGGGTAAGTGTGTTTAAAACAGTTGTTACACAGGTTTTCTGAACCTCATAATTGTGTATCACTTTAATGACATCGGCTGGTCCTAATAGGTCTTCTAAATGTATATATTAAAAATTCTCCACTCGCTTCGCTCGTGCTAGCCTCTCGAAGCTATTCTAACGATTTTAATAAATTTGTATTCAGTTGTTGCCTCTAATGACCCAAACAAAATGTATTGCTCGCCATCTTTCCAAAAATGTCGGTACGTGAGTTTTCGATTTAAAAAAAACGCCAAAATAATAAGGTTGTGATAAAAAAGTAATGACAAGACTGATTTTTTTTCAAAATATATTTCAATATGTAGATTAGGAAACAAGTCTTGGTGAACCCGTGTGCAAATATATAACGATTCTCAAATTATCGACAAAAAATAAACGTTGACTCTTCATCATTATAACCTCGTTTTTAGTCACATTTAAATATTAACAGCTACCGAAGTAATATTGGTGGGGGGGACAAATAAATTTAATTTATTTTGATCGGTTTTGGGGATGGGTGAAAGTCAAGACTTGTGCAATGTTTTACACAGTTTATTTTACAATTGTTTATTTATTTAAACATTCAGAATCACGTACCATAATCCTGCAGATTGATAATGAAAATTTTCCTTCACATCTGAAACATCTTCCTGTACCCAAATTCTTCATCACTCTTCTATCTTCCAATCACCTTCATACAATATTAAGTATTATACAACACATGTACAGATTATATACTCCGTGAGCAGCCATGTTGGAATGAGATAACAAATCCTTAGGACAGGCTTTGTGAGTTATCCTTGAACAAGGACGCCATATTAGGACATGCATGTCAGACAATCAACTCAACGAGAAGTGATATCTTATTTCTTTGTGTCTTGACATGTCATCTCTTCTCTGATTCGTTCCGTCAACACTTTATTTTTACTTATCGATTGTTATTGCATCATCGATCAATCCAACTTTAAATGTTCCAGATTTAGTTGTCAACTTTTGGTTTTTCGTGCATTTATCAAAATTGTGGCAAAATACAATTGTTTCTGAAGAGTTAACAAGGAAACTAACAGTTATCTAACGATATAAAAACTTACCACGCGTAAACGTTCCCCCAATTTTCTGACTCAAAACAAACAAAAAAATATTCGTCAGCAAAAACATCACGTTTGTTGTAAATCAATCTACCATGGACGCGGTCTTCAACAGAAGTATTTTCAATAAGAGTCTAATTTTGTTTCGTGGGGGTCTAAATTATGGCGAGAAAAAGTTAAATCTTCCTGAGATATCACCAAAATACTCCCACCAAATTTCATTAAAATCTGTTGACGCGTTTAAGCTGTAGTGTGCTGCACGTCAATACATTGTCACAAAACCACTTTTTAAACTCATGAAACCTCAAAACTATTTTATGCGAGATAAATTTTTAAGCAAAACTTTCCCTATAAAACGTAATGTGAAAAAGTAACAGAATTTAAATAAATTTTTTCCAAACTAAGTGGCATAAAATAAAGCTTATTAATTTTTTGTTTTGTTTATTCGACAACCAAGCACCAATGCAACCGCCAATTTCTGTAGTTTAGTTTCCAAAGCCCAAGATAGATCTGCATATTCTTGTAGTTAAGCCAAGTCCTCCTATTTAAAGCAAGTAATTTGACGATGCTAACTTATAAAATAATTGTTAACATTATCAGAATCCCGGCGTGTGTACAGGGAAGCACGTTTTCAATTAATTTTGTGGAATTTTAATTATCATTTAAAACTTGTTAAGCGTTTGAGATTAAAAAATTTCCTTTATCCATATATTTGCACTATTTGTGTACTTTGTAAATTCCGTCTAATTTTACGTGGGATGTATTTTATAAATGTACAGATGTTGTTTTTTAAATTTTACTTTTATTTAATAACTATTTAAAAAGTTGTCAACTGTTGGACATATGTTGATAGGAACATTTAGTTTATTTTGTTGTTCAGAATGGTTTAACAAACTAATCGTCAGTCATCCTATATAAGACCCGGAATACATGCAAAATTTTACACTTTGCTTCCTGTGTACCTACATCATCTGACATTTCAATTATAAACAGACAGTTGTCTTTTTTTGTCATCCACGATATTTTTAACTGATTCTCACTTAGCATGCTTGTCTGCTCAGTACGAAATAGATCATTACTTCATTGAAACTTGACGCGAGATCTGTCTACGCATGCCCAAAATAAGGGTACTTCAGCTTTTGCTTATTGTTGATGATACTTCTCTCATTCACTGGGACTTAGGATCTATTCATCACTGTTTTAAAAAATCCCATAATCTTTATTTTCTCTTGGGATGTTCTTCTGCTAAAATTCTCAGATTGGCACCACCCAGGATCAAAACTCACTGAGCACACATTTCAGAGAGACAGTTTATACCCGTAACTATATATTGATGCATTACGCTTAGTTATGTCTTTTCATTTCTCCAAGAAGCATAGAAGAGAAGGTGTCTATTTACTCTATCAACCCCTATCACCATCACTAAGGTCATCCTCGGCCATCCTGTCTTCTACGTCTCTCCTGATTCCACTCCACAGCCTACATCATTACATCATCCTCTTTTCTCAAAGTACGACCAATCCGTTTCCAATTCCTTCCTTTAATTTTAACTCTTATTGGATGTTTATTCGCTCTTTTCCATATTTGCAGGTTCCTCACTATTCTTGACTATTTTATACTGATTATGTATCTCGAACATCTGTTAACAAAGTTCCGTTGCTAAGCAACTGTCAAGTCTCACAACCGTAGAACAAAACGGATATAACATTTGTTGATTCTTTCATTCAACTGAGTTGATTCACTCCACGCTTCGCAAATATCAAAACTCTACGAATTTTTCTAATTTTTACCCAATCTGTTCAGTTTTATTGTTCAATTTAAAATTCTTGTTCACTTAAAGCATATAAGAAGGAATTAGAATAAGAAAGTCACAGCCCATGTTAAACAGCGTGATACAAAATATCCTTAGTTTGGTTACTGGACAACAGAATGCGCTAGTAGCGTAACTGGTCTTGTGATACAGTAGCCAAGCCTTTTTGTCCCGATGCTACTAGCGCTTTCTGTTGTCCAGTAACCAAACTAAGGATATTTTGTATCACGCTAGAGCCTATACCTGTGACTTTCTTATTCTAATTACTTCTTCTATGCTTAATGTCGGCTGTTTCAGCTTCTTCATCTTCAGTTACCATCTCTCTCACGTCTAGAAATATTCGAAACAATAGTCAAACACCGTCAGCAAAGTTCAAATCCTTCAATTATCATACATACATCACTGCAGTCCTTGTTTATGAGCAAGAACGCACATCCTTGTCGCACTTCAAATTAAAACGACAGATAAACCATTTCCTCTACTATACTTTGTAAGGAAATCCCGTAGGACTTCGAAACTAACAAAATATATCATTCTTTCCTGCAATACCTTTATTCCTTTTCTCTAAATGTAAAACAAAAATCCTTACGTTTTTAAAAGTCAATATAATGTACACCCATTAACGCCAGGTCTTACACATTATTTCAATCACTTTAACTCCTACTTGGTAATAGTCGTAAATAGTTAAAGTGAAATGTCATGGAGTCATATAAACCGGTTGACGGTTCAGTAGTAATTGTTCATAAATTATTTATCAAATGTAATAGATACAGGTGTTAGTCGTACTGTGACCTCATCTTAGAGCACGTGGTGAGCAAGGTTTTTTTTAATTTCCATGTAATTAGATAAATTGCAAAGTAAATTGTGGTTGTTTAACCGCATTAATGTCATAGAAATATAAGCGTTTATTATACTCAATCAGTTTTATTAAAAGATTGATGCTGTATCAGTGGATCAAAATATAAATGTGTATATCCAACTAGGGTGTTCGGGATTGCTAATCTCTTTCCTCACAACACTAGCTTCGGATTTTGGTTACTAGAATGATGTATGTTCTGTTTCTAGCCTGGAGAGTGCAATACAGCCCATGACTGAACAGATTTCCATACTTAGATACTGAGATATATGGTTTTTTCGTAATTTTGTCAAATTTTCCCAACAAATAAAACCTTGGAGGTGTTAAAGGTAAACTTTAGAGATCCAAACGATACGTTTTGGTCTTCGTCTACATAACAATTGCGGTTCTAAAGTCATAAAACAAAAGCAAAAACGTGGAGTTAACTCTTTCAAAGTTTTGTTCAGTATGTAAATTGAAATAACAAGACTTTCGTATCTGTGTTATTCTCTTGAATAACTTTGATGTTATTCAGCGCCTCCATTAGTTTGTCATCACTTCACAATCAACAGCCCGGCTTTTATCTGAATAGCGAATATAAAAAAAACCATTTGAGAAAGCATTGCAATACAATATGCATGCAACATTCATAACAGCTGGTGTATGTAAAGAGTGACTGCCGGCAGATTGGATATTACTATGTTCTACAATAGCATTTGTACTTGTCCATGAATTATGGAACATTTTAAGTGAACGCCATTTTGAAACTGACCGGGATTTATGCCGTCTACATTGCAAATATTTTTTCTAAACATTATAAAAATGTTTTGGTCAGCTAGAAGATAATTTTAAACTGTTAAATTTAAAATCATTACTTAAACCAACTCGAGTATCTGAAGAAGGTGCTACCTCTTAGCTTAAGTCTTGGTTTAGATTCCTCTCAGGTCTCTTGGCTAACTCTAAATCTAATCTAATATGAAAATTTAAAAGTATACAAATATCAAATTTTAAGTTTATTTTGCACTTTTAGACTCTCGTCTGTCGTATCTTGAATGTACATTACAAACGCCTGTCCCGATTTTAATTATGTTTTCTCATGTAGTTTATTTCGTTTTTAGATTAATAAAAAAATGTGGGAATAAATTCGTTATACAACTCAATAAATACTAAATTTGTTTCTCCTGAAGGAAGAACGTTTGCATAACAAATTAAGTTGCTTCGTGTCTATCTGTAAATCTATCTTTTATTTTTAAATATTGCATTTCCTACCTTCAATCCTTTATTCCTTCAATCTAATGAAATAAATACAGCATTAAATAGTTTAATGTTTGAAAATCTGTGGCGTTAAAATTGTAACCGGTTGAAATTATTAAAAGTAAATGTTTATCAGTTTTACATAATTTCGAATGATCTTTTTATATGTTTCAATTGAGGATAAAGCTTGATGAGGATTTTATGTAACGATACGTTTTGCTTAGCAGCAAGTATTGGTATCAGAAGATGAGTATGATACGTTGTATGGTGTTTTATGATAAGTATATGATGATAAATGAGGTTCTGCAAACCTGGTAGGAAGACAATCGAACTTGCAAACATTGATCTAAAACTACGGAAGACTATTCTGAAAGACATCTGCTCAGAATCTACACCTCAGCTCAGTAGCAGTAGACGACCTCTACAGTTATCTTCAAGGCCACGACAAAAGTCACTGTCTTTCTTGTGCAGCCATCTCTGGAATATCTTCCTATCGAACTGATACTGAGATGATGTCAGGTTGTCTCCCCCATTCAGGAAGAAGAGTAGACTCCAGTTAACTCCAAGTCACGTGAGAATACATAGAAATGAGCACCCTGACACTCTGGTGAAAGACGGAGCTGAATACAATATGAATTAACTACCCTTTAACATCAGTATAGTAGACTCAGCTGTCCAGAGTGGGTCAATGAAAGGACCATTCCCACGGACAATTGGCTTGCTTTTCCCCAGCTAAAATTTGCGCTAATTGTCCGCTGTAGGGAAATTAAAATAACAGCTAACTACAACCATTCAGTTAAAAATACTATAAAGCTAATTTTAATAGCCTATGAAAAAGTAATTCATAGCGTTTGTAAAGTAAATATTCAAGCAACTCTATACACAAATAAAACCCATAAATAACCTCCTATCAATATCACTTTGTTGAACGCCAAGTATCAACCTCTAAAAGAGTGTATTCTGTAGATATTAATGATTTTACCAAGTATTATCACCAAAGAGTGTTACAAATATGATTAATTACTTATTATGTACGGGGGGGGGGTGATGAATGAGAGAATATTGTTAATAAAAGACCTACAGTTTGAGCAATCAATCAGGTTATAACTGAATAGGCTGTTTGTGTGTAGAGGCTGAATTAACATTTTGAAAACCTCCAATGATACAATCAGCAGTGTTTAACGGAAACTTCAGCTGGGTAAATGAACAGTTGTTACACTATGCGATACCAATCTCCAGTATCTTGTTGCTGTCTAAATAATGTTTAACTGTTTTGTGCAAGAGAGAGGGTAAATCAGACGGAGGGTTCCGAAATAGAGTATGTACTACATCGTCAAGATTCTGCATATTTCAAACAACGTTTTTAACGCTTGGTTTTCCAAAAAACACCCTCTTTGAATTTCGTGTGTCTGGCACCCTGTATTTATCCTGCCCTTAAGAGCTATATAAATAGAAAACAGCCAGCTTCTGTATTCTTAATGTACTCATGTCTTTTCATACTTCCAAGGAACATATGGTAGAAACAAAAAATCCATTTGTGTGTTGAGGCTGAATTATCATTTTGAAAACCTACAATGCTGATCTATATATATAAGCAATGTTTGATGCAAAGTTAGCTCTAAACATCGGGCAGTCTGTTGTTGTCAGGATGGTAACTACTTATATGTAGATCTCAACAGATGGACCGAGTGTCTGTTTCATAAAGGAAAACAGAAGGGTATTGGATTAGTATGGACTGGGTTAACAAACGTTTTTTGAGGGGCGTGTCAAGTGGGTAGTGGTCAGAGTTTGGTTGTAAAGATCTAAGTTATCATTTTTAGGACACACGAATTTTTTATTTACACATTCTCATGTATCAAGCAATATCAAGGTTTTGATAGATATATCCTGTTGAGGTCCCATGTGTACCCTAAATACTGAAATAGTAAAATTTGGAATATTTTTTGTTAGTATTTGATCCTTTGGCAGAATTTATTAAATATAGTCTTAAATCAATTCCAAAGAGTTGTAGAAAAATAAAATGTAAAAATAATATTTTTGAATATTTTGACAATATTGGACAACTGACTTCTTTTAAATCTATACGATATAGAATTTCGTTTTTAACAATATTCAACTATAAACTGTAAACTACATGTCACATGGAACAATCGAGAGGTGATGAAGTACATAAATAAAAATAAAGCCCACTGAATCGATCCAAACATTAGGGATAAAGTTTTGTAAAAGCTAGGGTAAAGTTTAAACAAAGTTAGAAAGAAAAGTAACGTAAGTGCTGCCATCTACAGTAAACATTTAAGTGAATCAACATCGCACGTGTTAAACCACAATATCGTAACCTACAATGATCGAATCAGTTCACAAAATTATATTTTTACTCATAAGCTAACCACCATCGGTTTCTGAACGAAGAGCAAAAGTTGTGCTTAAATATAAAACTAAAATTACATTATATGCACAACACGAAATCTTTTACACTAAAGTAAAATTTAAACGAAATACGACATTCTATAAAGGAACCTTGCAATAATAGAAAATAATTTATACGCTCTTAATAAATATTTAGACGAAACAAGAGCGAAAATCCATGATCAAGAATTAGTATCATCTCCCAACATCATCTGAGTAGAACTTGGCAGAGTAAAATACAGACAACAAGATGGTAAAATTAGCAATGAGCAGGATTCCCGTGTTAAGGTAGAAAATAGTGAGTTAACATGAAATATTCGTTGCGAAGATATAAACCTTCTTTTCGTGTGTTTTGTTTCCTTTAACCAACTCAGAGTCTCATCTATAGTGAGCGCAGGTGTGTCAGTCTAGAGGATCTAACTGAATCTTTATAGTCTTGGGTTAGATCCCTCTCTTGCCTATCAGGTCTCAACTTTGATGCTGTTACAGTTTTCGAAGGCATGGTTTCTACATGTTATCTTTTTTTGTAAGGCGATGATGACTGGGAGATTTATTACTTTCAAATAAAAATATATTTCTCTTAATTTATTTGACATCTACAGCTACCCTTCATTCTTTTCGCAAAAGAGGATAGTTTTAGCAACTGGTACAAGTCGGACGGCATTATCTGTCAAAGTGTTTCCATTTATGCAACGAGTCCCGCCACCCAACAGATGAAATCTACGTCATCCTGAAGTTGAAGTCTATGTATGGAGCACAGGATGTCTTCAACCATGGAGTTGCTTTTATAATCAGAAGGAACAGTATTTAGAGCCTTAAATATTGCGTAAAGCTCAGCAGTGGCGACGTCAATCCATACAAGTATGTTAGGGTTTTGATAGGATAAACCTACGACAGGATTATGCAATTTAAAAACCAATAATATCATTGGATGAGTTACAATCACGTGGTCTTAGAAATGATCTCCATTTATTAAGTAAATTATTTATCCTCTCGTGTTGTGAATAAAACCAGAATTCAAAGCATTAAGAGGAAAAATTGGATTTTAAACGTAAACTAGAATCCTTTTATATTATTTATCAATTCGGAATATCAAATTTCCTGTTTTATTTGTAAAACATTTCTAAACGGAATTCTTGTTGTACTGTGTGTACTTTATATAATATTAAGTATATTTAATTATTCAGTCTTTGAGCTGTTTATCTATATCAGAATAGTAAAACAAACCTAAATTTATTAACGTTATTGAATCATTACAAATTATAAACAAGAAATTTATTAAATCAAACGCGTTTCAACGACAATGTCGCCATCTTCAGTGATGTATAAACGGCAATAATCAAGCTATAACTAATAGTAACGTAGTGTGAAGGAACCTATGGGAATTGTGCTCCGTAGGTTGAAAAGTCCAAAGATCTTTATCCACCTTAGGAATGAACAGAACTGAGGATTTTGAACAAATTTTATGTCTGTTTTAATCTACGGTTGCGAGATGTGGAGTCCAATAGAATAAGAAAAGCAAAAGAACTTTTAGCAGATATTTGAGATGAATTCGATATAAGATGACCCAGATTAAGGAATTAGCAACTGTAGGAACGGGCGAATGAAAGATCAATTAAAGGTAGGAGGAGGAAATGGATTGGTAATGTTTTGAGAAAGGAGGATACTGTGGTGACGTAGGCTTCGAAATCTGCCGAGGTACAGAAAAGAGGATGACCGATGGCAATCTGGAGTTGGAACTGATGAGGAAGACCTGGAAAGAAGTGAAAGTGATGGCGGGTGAGAGGGTAAGGATTTTTTGTTTCTACCATATGTTCCTTGGAAGTATGAAAAGACATGAGTACATTAAGAATACAGAAGCTGGCTCATATGTTTTCTATCTATATAATCCAAAGCTGTTAAGGGCAGGATAAAATAAATACAATGGATACCAGACACATTAAAAAAGCAAACGCCGCCTTTGTACAACTGTACCAAATTTGGCGAAATCGAAACATCTCAAGGAAAACGATGCTTCGCATCTTCAACACAAATGTTAAGTCTGTTTTGCTGTATGCAAGTGAGACGTGGAAAGTTATAAGTTTAATTACGTCTCGGCTGCAAGTTTTCATCAATAGGTGTCTTCGCCGTATCATGAACATTCATTGGCCTGAGGTCATTACAAACGAGGATTTATGGAGAGAAACAGGTCAAATTCGGGTCAAACTGCAGATTCGAGAGAGGAAGATTGGTGAGGAAGAGAGATTGGTGGTTAGGACATACACTGAGGAAACCAGACGGAACTATTGAGAAAGAGGCCCTAGATTGGAACCAGCAAGGTGTCAGAAGAAAAGGTCGACCCCGAGAAACCTGGAAGAGGACCGTTATTAAAGAAGCAAAAGAGGTTAATAAGACTTGGAGAGAAGTGAAGGCACTTGCTGGAGACAGGGACAGATGGAGAGCTCTTCTGGACGCCCTATGCTTCAATAGGAGATAAAAGGAAATAAGTCAAAGTAAGTCATGCCAGACACACGAAATTCAAAGAGTGTGTTTTGTGGAAAATCAGGCGTTAAAAACGTTGTTTGAAATAAGCAGAAATCTTAACGATGTAGTACATACTCTATTCCGGAACCCTCCGTCTGATTTACCCTCTCTCTTGCACAAAACAGTTAAACATTATTTAGACAGCAATAAGAGACTGGAGATTGGTATCGCATAGTGTAACAATTGTTTATTTACCCAGCTGAAGTTTGCGTTAAACATTGCTGATTATATTATTGGAGGTTTTCAAAATGTTAATTCAGCCTCTACACACAAACAGCCTATTCAGTTATAACCTGATTGATTGCTCAAACTTTAGGTCTTTTATTAACAATATTCTCTCATTCATCACCCCCCCGTACATAATAAGTGATTAATCATATTTGTAACACTCTTTGGTGATAATACTTGGTAAAATCATTAATATCTACTCTTTCAAAGGTGATCAACAAAGTGATGTTGATAGATTATTTATGCACATAAAACAGCTGATACAGATAAAGTGTTTTGATTGTTGATTTGATCTTAGGATCACTCTTGCATACATGTATCAAATCGGCTTTATATTATTGACTGAAGAGGGGCTTATGTTACAGTACTTAGAAAATATTGTATATCTAGCAAACTTAATTCCAATATCAAAACTTACATCAGCACTATGAACACTCCAATTTGTTTTTCATGAATAATATTTAGGTATTAAATCTAAACAAATCACTTGAGCACTGTGGTGACTGTATATTAACAAGGAAAAACCCCAAACCATAAAATAACACAACTACATAAAACTGTATAATGCGTTTATGTACATTTCGATAGCTCTGCTAACTGGTGTACACTTGAGGTGTACCTCTGAAGATGATATTAGAGCTATCGAAATGTACATAAACGCATTATACAGTTTTGTGTAGTTGTGTTATTTTGTAGTTTGGGGTTTTCCCTTGTTCGTATTACGCCTAGTATTTCATCTACTTTAGTTTAAAGAAGTGTTTCCCCCTCCTGTTCATTAAACGTATAATTTTGTAATATTGACAATTTAAAGTTCTACGAATTATTGTTTGAATATCCATACAAAATTTAGAGCGACATCATTTTTATATTTGGATTTCGATAAGAAAGTGCTATGATTGGAGATTATATAATGTAGCCTATCATTTTTTTCTTGCAATGTTTTAGTTTCTTTCCTTGTTGTTTAAAGGCTTCTCGGTTATTAACGCCTTAAAAAAAAGAAGAAACGCCATAAAAAAAACCCTTAATCCTCGAATACTTTAATAGCGTCAGGGCAGAAAGAACTAGAGTGGGTCAACAAATAACTGATGGGATAAATAAAAGAAAGGGATCTAACCCAAAACTACATGAAGAAAGTTTTAAATCCAGCTAGGTTCCCTTGTAAGATAATACCAAGACTAAAGTTGAGTGAGGGAAGAATGAAGGGTAAACCACAAGAGGTAAACGCATTTCAAAGTAACTCTGTGGTTTGTTGGATGGTGAACCACTCACAAAAACAGCTCTTCTACTAAGCCTATGTCCATTAAATGTAATAACACTAAAATAAATATAACTGTGTAACAAATAAACTTACAGGATTTACCAATTTAAAAAAAAACAACGTTTGAATCATTCTCCATGGTTTTCATTGTGCATAGTGGCATGGTGAGAGAATACCGTTAAGTTACACAGAGAGTTGAGGACAACTCCCCGGGAGGGAATTGAGAGGGTAAAAATGTAACATTAATCCCAAACTAAACTCGTACAAGCAAGGGATTATTCTAATGTATAGTGGACACATCGAACATTGTGATTGCAGTTTTATCGTTTGCAGATAATTGTAGCAAAGCTTAATGTTTTCTAACTTACATTTATAACAGTTTCTAAATTCTATCTTTTATTTTATTTTCCAGGGATGAAATAAACTCTTTTTCTTCTCTCTTTGAAATAATCGTGCCCAATTTATAAAATTTCTTAAATGGTTGGATTGATTTTGAGTCAGGTTGTGCGAGGAATATTTTTGTATTTAACTAATTTTTGTACTTATTGCTCACAGTCCGTTTTTTCTTTCTTTTATTTTTTTTATTGGTTACGTCGTTTCGCCTATTGTTCAGGCATTATCAAACATATTTTTACTGGAATTCTTGCATTTGTTGATGCGCGTCAATTGTATAAATTAAAACGTATACACATCACTTTCACAAATAACACGTAATACATAGACACTGCTTTAAAACACATAAGTTCATGACCAGTCTAGTAAGGCAATCAATAATCATGAATATTTTTTTATACTGCGTGTATAATGTATGAATATATACGCGAAGGTTTGTACGTTATTTTTTATCAATTTAACCCTCAGGGGTGGAATATGAGCTTGGCAATTCCGAGCCAACCTAAATGGATCTACACCTTTTTAGATCCCTATCTTTCATCTTTCCTATCAGTTCAGCCATTTTGAACTGTTGTTTTCCCCGATCCTGATGCTGTTAGAGTATTCGAAGGCTGGGGTCTTTATTTAATGCTTTTTTCGTTTTTTTAAAACGATGATGACCTAAAGGTTTTTTACCTTTAAACAATAACGGAAGGTATTAAGCAATTTAATTTATATTCAAGTTATATTGTAATTTGTATTTTTAACTGTATTTTTCCCCTTCTACATTTTATGTTTTAGGTTAAAGTATTTAAAATTGCGTACTTATTTTGAAGGGGGACCTTGTGGTCATTCCTTGTGGAGATTTATAGATTAAAAATCAGTTTAATTTAAAATAAGGAATGTTTATTGACAAATTTTAATACAGATTTTGTTAACGTTATCTAAAACTGATTTATTTCTATCCTTGTTTGGTTCAGGATTGTCTGTTAGCTTTATATCGATTGTGTCCTAACTTCGGGAAGTGATTTATGGTATCAAAATTAAAAAAGTTCATAGAAACATATGTTCGAAGACGCTTTGTTATCTGTCTGTTGTCCAAGTAGTGTGTGGGTTTTTTTTTTTTTTTTTTTTTTTTTTTTTTTTTTTTTTTTTTTTTTTTTTTTAATAATAATTTCATCTTTAAAGCTTATTAAGATGTCAAGTCGAAATTTGGTTTACACATTTTTCATGCTACGATTTACCAGTGTATCAAGAATCAAAAACTTACCTTATTAAAATTGACAAAATGGCGCCCGTTAAAAGTTTTTAATACTGAATATCTCAAAAACCATTTAAAAAATGTAAACGGCCGCCATTTTGAACATCTATGCAGGCCTACTATTAAAACATAGCATACAAAATTTCGAGCAGAAATCTTAATAATTTCTAAAGTTATCATTTTTTTTCTAAAAAACACAAAATGGCCGACAGACGGATAACGAAGTAACATTTTTGTTTATTTTGATGCTATAAATCACTCCCTGAAGTTAGGTTACATATTTTCGAAACACTCCATATATGAGGCTTCCCCACTTATTATTATTGTTCTGTTAAAACTGTTAAGTAAACATGCTGTTGGCAAACAACCCCTATTTATTTAGTTGACCAGTGTAGATTCTGATGGTTTTTTCAATTTCTTGTGTTGCTGTGTTGTTCTGTAACTAGGCAACATCTCTGTTATTATCGAAATACTATGTTCTCTCTTATCATGTTTATATTGTTTTAGATTTATCACTTGTAAACGGAAGTTGATACATACTCTAAACGTCGTTTATTTGGTATTTATAAACACATGATGGAAAATGTCTGATTTAACTATACCAATAATACTATTGTACTTGTAAAAATAATGAGATACTTATAAAAAAAAAAATAATGTAAATCCGAATATTGAAAAGTGGAAGGAAATAAATGAGATCCCTGTTTAACGAGTGTTATCGACTAAATTACGTGAAACGTTTACTGTACAAGTGGAACGATTTTAATCAAAATTTATTTTAAGATGTCTACTCAAAAATTCAATTTTGTTTACGAGTACGCAGACAAATTTTAATTCTGTATCTAAAGCTACCCTCGCCTCTTTACGATGAGAATTAACAAAATTATTGCAAAAATTGTAATTTCGAACTCAAGACTATAAGGCCCCGGTTGTTTGCTCCCCGGAGTACATGTGAGGTTCCATTTATCTTCGGACGTGGTCTATATTTGTACCCAGTAAATTTTAAAATAAAAATCCAAACGGAGGTTTCATCAATGTTTGAAGGCAAACACTGCCTAACCTAACCTAACCTAACCTAACCTAACCTAACCTAACCTAATCTAACCTAACCTAACCTAACCTATCCTAACCTAACCTAACCGGACGTGGTCTATATTTGTACCCAGTAAATTTTAAAATAAAATCCAAATGGAGGTTTCATCAATGTTTGAAGGCAAACACTGTCTAACCTAACCTAACCTAACCTAACCTAACCTAACCTAATCTAACCTAACTTAACCTAACCTAACCTAACCTAACCTAACCTAACACTGTAGGTTTTGAAATGTTTACGGGAGGAGCTGAAACAAAATAAAACATATATTTAATATTTTTTGCATTGATTTGAATACATGTTATAGATAACAAAGTTTACGTTGTATTTGTAAGGTTATGAAGACCCTAACTGACGTCAATATAGTAGTGATATACACAACCACGAGGTTACCTGTGTAACAACACACGCACGCACGCACGCACGCACGCACGCACACACACACACACACACACACACACACACACACACACACACACACAGCTTGGAATTTCCGTACATAAGACGTTGTTTTTAAAACTTGCACTCATAATGAGTTTCTCCCTTGAGACGATGAAGTTGAAGAGTTGAAAACTAATTTCAAACAGTTGACTCGGATTGAACTGCACTTAATGTGCTCACTGAACACTGTGTAACGATAGTTTGCACATTCCCTTAAAGTATTTCGATTTTAATTTCCGTCTTACCCTTGTAAGACATTTCAACAGTTTAAATTGGTTTGAGTCCTGCTAAAAGTCTAACTACTTTCTTTTGCAGGATTTACGCTCTTTTCATATTGTTGCGTTCCCCAAAGAAGACTTCCACAATTTAGATGACGATACACCAGGCTATAAATAAGGTGTTGAAGAATTAAAGTACAGTATTACAATAGAATTCCTCAGTTCGAATATGACTGGACTTATTTTACCACTAATACTTATTTCAGTTCAACTTATTAAGAAGATCCAAAAATATTGCAGATTTTACTTCTTCAAATACGTTTACATCTCGTATGACTTTGTGTCTGAACAGATATTTAATTTACAAATATTAAATGTTTGCATGTAAGTTTAAAAAATACCATAACCTCTAAGACTTTGGGTTATTACCGTGGTTAACCTAACCTAACCTAACCTAACCTAACCTAACCTAACCTAACCTAACCTAACCTAACCTAACCAACCTAACCTAACCTAAACTAAACTAACCTAACCTAAACTAAACTAAACTAACCTAACCTAACCTAACCAACCTAACCTAAACTAACCTAACCTAACCTAAACTAAACTAACCTAACCTAACCTAATCTAACCTTCAAATACGTTTACATCTCGTATGACTTTGTGTCTGAACAGAACCGTGTTTTATGTTAAAGTACATTTACTTTGTCTTAACCAAATTAATTTTTTTCCAAGGGAATGCATTACACTCTGTATGAAGTAACCTGTCTCCTGACCCTCCAGCTACCTGGGACAGGCCCGGGCCATTCACCGGCACTCGGCGTCGCCCGCAGTTGTTTACCTAATTAGTCGCCTATAAGCTTCCCCACTAGCTTAAGTAACTTTTTTACCTAAATCATAATTTCCGAAATGTTATCAAATATTTGAAAAGTACATAAAAAAATAAGATCAACGATACTAAACAAGGGCAAATTTGTTAAAACTTTATTATTAAAAGCTTTAAACAGACTACTTCTATATTTCTTATTCCCTCTATAATCTATTGTTTGTTTTTTATCAAATTTGCCCTTGTTTAGTATCGTTGATCTTATTTTTTTATGTACTTCTCAAATTTTTGATAAAATTTCGGAAATTAAGATTCGGCTAAAAAAGTTACTTAAGCTAGTGGAGAAACTAAAAGGTGACTATTTAGGAAAACAGCTGTGGATGTCGCAGAGTGCAAGTGAATGACCTGGGCCTGTCCCAGGTAGTCGAAGGGTCAGGAGACAGGTTACTTCATACATACTATAGGTACCACCAGGAGACACGTGACCTTGTCCGTTGTGTAGAACCCCCGGTTCAACCTGATTAACCACCTAAATCTTACCCTCCAGATGTTTCATGGCTCTTCACGCGACCGTCTCCCGGCATTACTTCATGAGAAGTTCAGTATCTTCTTAAACCGTCTGTTTTTATATCAGAATTTGTTGAAGCACCTGTGGATGTTTTCATCTGTAACATATTTTCAGGTGTTAAACGCACCACAAGTTCTTGTGAAAGATTTTCTCTTTCGAGCTGCCAACAAACAAAAAGCTAGCGGCGGTACCATCTGCAAAGTATTGTCAGTAGTGCTAGGTGGGGTTTATTTACAAATATTAAATGTTTGCATGTAAGTTTAAAAAATACCATAACCTCTAAGACTGGGTTATTACCGTGGTTAACTTCCTCCAGTTACACCAGTTCTCTACATCTAGGATCAATTTGTGGGCTCGTCTACCTGTCAGGTCCAATTGCACCATGACTACAGTACTCTTGACTGTGCAGTTTACTTATTATTTTTTCCATTAATTGGAAGCACTAGAAACTTCAAAATTTATAAACCTTTGAAGTCAGCAAATCTATAGGATGCACACCTACCAATTCCAGGAGACTACTCTCTGATATCGAGCTGTACCCGGATATAATCCTCAAAGCCACTCTTCGCTATACTAATAACATTTTAGTGGAAGTGTGGTTAAACACATTGTTGCTAAATACATTAGGGGTATTGGCCTTGTACTTTTAGATTAGTAGCAGTAAGGTTATGTACCTGGAGCAACTAAATAGATGACTTGGTCATTGACAAGTGCTCACTGTTGCTAAATAAATAGGGTATTTCAATTGTAGAAAGCTTATGTACTTTTCAACAAACTAAAACATGGTTAGTTAGTCAATGCCACGTGGTCATTGTTGCAATACACACGTGGCCTTGGCCTAGCCTTCTTAGTTTAGTTGGAGGTAGCGTAAAAAAATTGCATATGATTGTTGATAATAACCTGTTTGTTGTGGACATTTTTACAAAGTGTAGACTATTTGTGGTGAAAAAGTTGAATGTTGGTGTTTGTGATGGAAATATTATGAAAGTATTTGTAGATTTTTTTCAATTTCTTAACTTTAAACTAATTTTACACTTTATTTTTGTTTCAGAACACGTGACTTCTCTCGCTCGCCAATCGGAAAACAAGACGTTGACACTTTTTAACGAAGCATACAAACGCATGTTTACTCTAGCTTCAGAACCTATCTTCAATCTGTACGAATCTTTACTAAATTATTTAAAACGAGCTTCGCTTGGCGTAAATCTTCCGTCAAACATACCTTCCGACGATGCCGGAGACTTGGAACGAATCGTCTTCCGTTTCTTCGCTCAGTTATTCCCTCTAGTCTATCATCAAGCAGTCAATCTTCATTCCACCGACTTTACACCGGAGTACAAAGAATGTTTAAGAAAAGCTAGTCCGGAGATTTTACCTTTTGGCGATATCCCGCGCGAAATAGCTTTAGATATCGCCAAAAGCTTTGAAGAAACCAAAGTACTTCTGGAGGCACTTCTCTTGGGAGCGGATGTACTCAATACTACCGATCTGTTGATGACTTCCGGTTCACAATCTTCTAGTTTAGACAATTGTTACGAAGCTCTACTCCGGTTGTATTATTGCCCAAGATGTCAAGGTCTTCCTTCCTCTATTAAACCTTGCAATGGTTATTGTCTAAACGTGATGCGCGGGTGTTTGACGCAACAACGTGCGAACGAGTTGGATTTGCCGTGGAATAATTTTCTGATAGAAACTGAAAGGTTAGTGAAACAGACGCAGAATGGACAGGAACACAATGGGATAGAAGAAGTTCTCAGGACCTTAACGTCCAGGATATCGGATGGGATTATGTTTGCTTCGATGAATGGACCTCTTGTCGAGAAAAAGGTAAGATTCTGTTAATATAAACTGACTTAATATAAACTGACTTTATAAACTGACTTAGTATAAACTGACTTAATATAAACTGACTTAATATAAACTGTTAATATAATGCATGCTGTAGCTGACTTTATGTAGTGTTGTGTTGTGGGGCAAAAAACCGAAGTCCCTGAGACCAAAGAAGTGGTTTTTGGTATTATATATGTCAGTCCACTGTACAGTTATTAACAGCCAGAACGGGAAAACCGATTTTAATCAAATTTGTCACGTGGGTATAATTTGATCATGATTAGGAATTATTTTTTTAAATTTTTGTTGATAACTAAAAATTTGAAGATGACTTAAGATATAAGCTCAAAATTACAAAAAAGATTTAATCAAATTTTGCTCCATCTAAAAATCTAAACAAGACATATTGATGGCCATCTCTCCAAAAATACTTGTTTGAGAGTTATCGAAAAAACTAATTGTTTTTTTTTGCTGTTATAAAAGACGCAATTTCTCAAAATCAGCTCTACTGATTTCGTTAAAATTTTAGTGAAATGTAAAAATTAATGACCTAAACATTAAACAAACAAAAAATAAAAAAATATTTTTCAGGAGTAATTTTTTGTGACGAATAGTTTTTGTGGGCTATTTATTTCATTTTTGGAAATGAGTGAGTGAGAAAATTTGTACAATAATTTGCAACAATTTATTATATTTATTCTATTACGTTTCATAATTTAGTTCAAAACTTTACTACTAAGAAGGGATGTCGCTGCAGTCGAGGACTGACATCTGTTTCGTTAATAAAGTTATAAAGTTAATGAAACTAATATTGTACTCTGCCAATAATAATTGGGAGAAATTGTTTGTGAAGTTGTTGTTTTATTTCTACAAGTCTTCAAATTTATTCCCAAAAATTATTTTTTAAAGTTATAAAATATTTTGACACCAAAACCAAAATGAGCATGGTTGTTAAGAAGCATCTTTACCTAAAGTTTCATTCAAATACTTATAGTTAATTTTTTTTTAATATACCTGTAAAATTTGAGGTTATGTCACAATTCACTAAAAAGACCAATCAAATTCAATCCCATCTCCTTTTTCTATAATTAAATAATACAAAAATTTGTTTGTAACTTTTTAGTAATAGCTGTACTTTACTTACTTTACTTTATCCAATGCCAGACCTTAGCATCTCTGCCATTCTTTGTAATAGCTGTAGTAATGGGGATTTTTTTTCTTCAAAACACTAAATAAACAGTGCACAAACTTTCCCACTCTTTCCAGAAACTAAATACAAAATAACAAAAATCCTCACTAAATATGTCAATTCAGTTGTTGTCAATCAAAGGTGAAAATGAACCACGAATCGACTTTGAAAAATAAATAAGTTACCTGAGAATCTATTTAAACATTCACCCCCCCCCCTGAGCAAAATAATTTGTCATCTTTATGATTTAAAGACCATCAGTCATCATCTCCTTAAAAATAACATAAAATAAAGACCCTCTGCGCTTTAGACCTGATAATAAAAATGAAAGAGACGGTTCTAAAACTATGTTAAATAGGTGTAGATCCAGCTAGTATACCTCAGGAGTACGTGCTATCCTACGTTTAATAACATCACGTAGAGTGGAAGTAGTACAGTAAATAACCTAAAGTGTAAGTGTAGAGTGTACGTGACTGGCACAGAAACGTTAAGACAGAAATGTAAAAACGGAAATGAGCTTTGTTTCCGGTTTCCTCAAAGCAACACAAGGCACTCATTAGCTAAGGATTTGTGCCGAGTCTTGCAAAAACGTGGTTTTTGTTAAGAATAAAGAGCTGTAATATTTCTTGCTTAAATACTGCCTCGAGATTATGATAAATACAAAGGCGGAGGGAAAACACTCGGTAATTAAAGAATTTGTGTCGATGAATAGGATCTCTATCTTGAGTTTTTAGGTTAGGATTTTACTATTAATTTAAATTGTCAGTTTGTGTTGTTAAATTAGTTTATTAATAGATACAGGCTGTTGCTTAATTATGCTCCCAAACTTCAAGAGGTAATTAATGGGTCAAAATAAAGTACAAAGTACCCTTTAAACATATCTCCCAAAAAGCATAGTTTTACATCTACCCGACATAAAAATATAACTTAGCAAATAGATAAGATATTGAGTTGAGATTTGGTACATTACGTTTTTCAAATCTACAAAAGCAAAGACATTATTTTGAATATTTTCAAAATGGCGACAGTTTAAAATATTTTATGATGAACATCTTGAAAACCACAACGTCACTAAAAGTATATGAGGCAAAAAACTATCCTCTTTTAACGATACAGAAGTTTCTTTTTACCAAATAAGTCGAAGCATAATCGAATTATAGATAAAAAACTACAAACATGATTTCTTGGTAATTGTCTACAACATCCAGAACCTTATACCAGTTATTTCTGATTGTTACTGGATTTAATACGCGTTCCACGAAGTTTATAAAGAAGCTACTGTATTGTAGCAATGTGTCGTTTATTATGTCTAGAGTTCGAACACCCAGTTGTTCTAGAGCCCTCGTCTTGTCTGCAAAAGAGACCAATTTCTTTCTATCAATTGTCACTTTGACAATTAAGCTACAGTGATCGCTCGGTGATGGGTGTTGTGCGAGAGACAGAAACTACACTGTAAGATTGACGTAAATTTGAAGCCACCGTTAGGTTACTTGTGTGGTCGGGTGATTAATGCCACACTTTCCTACATAAGGCTGATCGTCTCAAGCTAAAAGTTATACAATGTTTCCTTGGTGGTTTTAAACTATAAGTCTAGGTTTGAATGGAAAATCATGGTACCAACTTTATTTAATAACTATTATCACTGGTTGAAATTGTGTGTTTGTAGGACTTCGTTATATTTCACGCAAAAATACATTAATAAATGTAATAAATATTACAGCGTTATACGGAATATACCCTCACCTTGTCCACTTAAATAATAATATTGTTTTAATAAGAGTGACGTCACAGACAACTTTATTATTATTAATTGAATTATTTCCGTTATGTTGGTACACGTGACATAGCTGAGGCAAACAAGAAATTACAGTGAACACAAGTGATATTTGAAATCTCTAAATGAAAATTTTTCTGTTCTGTTACGTCAACATTCCGTTCCGCTTTATCCTAATCAAAACATAATCAAAGTTGGGAGTATCGATTTTTCTGTTCTGTTACGTCAACAAATCAGTCAGGTCTTATCCTAGTCAAAACAGAAACAAAGTTGGGAGTATCGATTTTTCTGTTCTGTTACGTCGACAAATAACTCAGGTCTTATCCTAGTCAAAACAGAATCAAAGTTGGGAGCATCTATTTTTCTGTTTTGTTACGTTAACAAATACACCTGGTCTTATCCTAGTCAAAACAGAATCAAAGTTGGGAGCATCTATTTTTCTGTTTTGTTACGTCAACAAATCAGTCAGGTCTTATCCTAGTCAAAACAGAATCAAAATAGGGAGCATCTATTTTTCTGTTTGTTACGTTAACAAATCCACCTGGTCTTATCCTAGTCAAAACAGAATCAAAGTAGGGAGCATCTATTTTTCTGTTCTGTTACGTCGACAAATAACTCAGGTCTTATCCTAGTCAAAACAGAATCAAAGTTGGGAGCATCTATTTTCTGTTCTGTTACGTCAACAAATCCGTTCGGTCTTATCCTAGTCAAAACAAAAAAAGAAGCAGGGATCATCTATTTTTCTGTTCTGTTACGTCGACAAATAACTCAGGTCTTATCCTAGTCAAAACAGAATCAAAGTTGGGAGCATCTATTTTTCTGTTTTGTTACGTTAACAAATACACCTGGTCTTATCCTAGTCAAAACAGAATCAAAGTTGGGAGCATCTATTTTTCTGTTTTGTTACGTCAACAAATCAGTCAGGTCTTATCCTAGTCAAAACAGAATCAAAGTTGGGAGCATCTATTTTTCTGTTTTGTTACGTTAACAAATACACCTGGTCTTATCCTAGTCAAAACAGAATCAAAATAGGGAGCATCTATTTTTCTGTTTGTTACGTTAACAAATCCACCTGGTCTTATCCTAGTCAAAACAGAATCAAAGTTGGGAGCCTTTATTTTTCTGTTCTGTAACGTCAACAAATCAGTCAGGTCTTATCCTAGTCAAAACAGAATCAAAGTAGAGAGCATCTATTTTTCTGTTCTGTTACGTCAACAAATCAGTCAGGTCTTATCCTAGTCAAAACGGAAACAAAGCAGGGAGTATATATTTTTCTGTTCTGTTACGTCAACAAATCAGTCAGGTCTTATCCTAGTCAAAACGGAATCAAAGCAGGGAGTATATATTTTTCTGTTCTGTTACGTCAACAAATCAGTCAGGTCTTATCCTAGTCAAAACGGAAACAAAGCAGGGAGTATATATTTTTCTGTTCTGTTACGTCAACAAATCAGTCAGGTCTTATCCTAGTCAAAACGGAATCAAAGCAGGGAGTATATATTTTTCTGTTCTGTTACGTCAACAAATCAGTCAGGTCTTATCCTAGTCAAAACGGAATCAAAGCAGGGAGTATATATTTTTCTGTTCTGTTACGTCAACAAATCAGTCAGGTCTTATCCTAGTCAAAACGGAATCAAAGCAGGGAGTATATATTTTTCTGTTCTGTTACGTCAACAAATCAGTCAGGTCTTATCCTAGTCAAAACGGAATCAAAGCAGGGAGTATATATTTTTCTGTTCTGTTACGTCAACAAATCAGTCAGGTCTTATCCTAGTCAAAACGGAATCAAAGTAGGGAGTATATATTTTTCTGTTCTGTTACGTCAACAAATCAGTCAGGTCTTATCCTAATCAAAACGGAATCAAAGCAGGGAGTATATATTTTTCTGTTCTGTTACGTCAACAAATCAGTCAGGTCTTATCCTAATCAAAACGGAATCAAAGCAGGGAGCATTTTTCATTTATATTTTCTGTAATACGGCTTCCAATCATTTATCATGCTCCTTCACAGAAGTGTCTACTACCGGACCCCCCGTCGCAAGTACCCTTTGTGACTCAGAGAAAGCTTTTCAAGACTTACATTATCTAGGCGGTATTAACAGACTGTCCAGTTTATTGTGTAGAGTAACAATGGTTTACTTTTCTCTAGTTTTGAAATTCCCTTTATTATTACATACAAATAATAAACCCGCTGAAGAGTAAATTAATGTAGTTTTTATTAGGATGAGGTGAATACCATTTGGTTTTCCGCTACAGGACCTAATGTGGTCCTGGTCTTTTCTACCTAATACCCTCAGAATTTCACTAGAGCTAGTACGGGCTTGGCAATCCCGAGGGAGCAATGTTGAATCTATACTTTTTTCTTGTAGTTTTGGGTTAGATCCCTCTCTTTTATCAGGTTTATATTAACCAACTTTTGTTCTCTTTCAAGTTGACACTATTAAAGTATTCGCGGGACAGGGGTCTTTATTTCATATCCACTTTTTTCTTTTGTCTATTGAGCAAGATATCACCTTTACAGTAAATAAATTGTCTACCTAATCCTCGCCTAAGATTAAACAATTGTATTTAATAAAAGAATTGTATTCTAATTGAAGAGAGCGTTATGACTATTTCCTTACATTCAAGACTGTTCTTAAAGTGTTTCTCCCAACCTGGTCTAAGTTGTATACATTAGTGGAGTTTGATCTAAACACTTGTCAAACCATCGCCCCAAATAACTTGTCGGAAGTAAACATGAAAACACCTACAAGTGGCGAGCTGTGGTTATGTGTTGGATCTAAAAAATCTAGGTCCAATTTTTTGCGGATATATCCGTTTTGAGTCCAAAGTGATGTTTAGCGATGGTCGTATGTACAGTACTCAACAGCCCAAATACGTGGACAGATTTTAGTCAAATTTTATATGCGGCATACATTAACCATATCTCGTAACTTCTTTTCAGTTTTCGGTAACTCAAAGCTTCCATCATGAGGAAAACTCTTAAAATTACGATTTTCTAAAAATCGTCTTTCAATTTTTTTCTCAAGTGTATGTAGCCTTTTAAACTTATTGGTGTTGCACTGTGTGCTTTTACTTCTGACAGTCAAACTTTGCTGCTGAAAGTGTTTTTTTAATGTAGAACAACTTGTATAGTTGGAATTTTAACAAAATAGAACAGATATCAGCTTCGATAAGCTCAGTTTTTTTTTTAAATCAACAGCAGGGAAACTGTTTAAATATGTATTTATGCAGTCGTAGTTTGGTGTAGTAAAAATAATCACTTCAGTTCAAACCAAATAAAAACCAACAAATTAATCTTTTCACACGCCACAAATAATTTATTTGTTTAAAATATAATATTACTACTTGCAGATTTTTTTTTTCAGAGTAAGAACCTGGGATAAAAAACATTACGCCTAATTTAACAACGATGCGAACCCCTTTCATGAGATCTCCAATGTTAAAATCATTCAAATGAAACGTTAAACAAATTCGCCTTTTGTCATTCTTTCACTAAATTACCTTCCGTTCACTCAAGTGGGAACCGTCAAACTGCGATTTGTTTTACACACGACTCATATCTGTACGTGAAACTTGGAACTGGAATTGTTATTGTGGGGACTTAGTGCTATCACTGTTATTATTGGGAACTGCGTTATTTGTTATTGTGATGGTAATAACAACATTAGCTTGTTATTATATAGGTTGCTATGGAAACAAAATTATTGTTTTCCCAGTATACGTAGTATATAGAGCGTGTGTGACGCTTTGTAATTCTATTTGGCGTAGTAACATCAATGGAAAACTCTTCTTTGTGGCTATCTATAGGGTGTGCCAAAACTCAGATTCCATACACAGGGTGTTCCGTAAACTTTTCTTTTTTTTTTTTTTTTATGTAAGCATATCATGTTCTCCCCCATTCAGTTACTCTTAAAAGTCTCTTTATTTTTGGTGAAATCAGAATCTTTTTATTTTACTTAGATACTAAGTTATATATAAGTAATCAAATTTCACAGGCTTATTTAATTCTTACTCGGCCAAAACAGAAGAAAAGCACTTATGTGACAACTTGGTAAGTTACATTTGCTATCTGATATTGTAACAAAAGTACCTTAAATAATGTTTTTAAATGCCAATTTTTATTGCGTTTACAAAGAAAATCATGGATTAACTAACAATAGTGTAGAAAACTTGGTTGGTTTTTAACTGTTAGTCCCAAAGTAGACCCCATCATTCTCTAGAAGTTGACGCCTTATCTGAAAAACTTGTTCAAGAACCACTTTGGTCTAATACATGTTTACTTATTGATTTCCCAGTGATTTGTTATTCAGCTATGTTCTCAATAATTTTGTTGTTGGATTGTTACTCATTTTACTTTTGAAAAGGCAAACAAAAAAATATACTGTTTTAAAATTACTTTTAGACTTTTGAATTCCCAAAATTCCTAATAATAACAGAGCTGGAAAACATTTCCTGTATTTGTTTATTAGTTTCATGTCCTGTATTTAACACACAATTAAGTTTGACCAAAGAATAACTTTCCATTATAAAAATTGGAGGTTACCAATTAAAAACAATCAAATCCCCATTTTTAAAGAAATTTAGCACTTTTTCAAAATTGATTTCCATGTCATTTTACAGCTTAGAAAAATAAGGAGTGTTTCCAATTAAAACTGATTTCTACCCAACGGTTCAAAAGTTAGGTATTGTAATATTTTAGGTGGGAATCAATTATTTGTTGTAGGCCTATCAAACGTTTAATTTTTTGAACTTTAAATGCCTTTACTTTCTAAACGGCTAAAGATTTTTTTAAATACCCAAGAATAAAACATTCTTAAAATATTGTTTTACATCTGAAAATCCCATAAAATACAGAGTGTTCCATAACAAATTTCAAAGATGGTGTCAATTTTTAACATTTTATAAAATGTATTTTAAACTTCAATGAAAAGAAAGGAAGGTTCCCCAATTAAAGTACCCTTATCATATTTATAATTCAAAAGTTAGCTATTGTAACATTTATGTGGGACACCCAGTATATATGTGGGACTTTTACCCAACTCTGCCATATAAACATTTTAAGGTAGTCAGTCGATAGCCTACTTTGTGCAACGCCCTAAAACCCAAATGGATTACCCAATCACACAGCCCAAGCAAGTTCAGGTACATACTTAAGGTTCTTGTTGACTTTTTGATTGACAATCACATAAATAACACTTTTGTTGACAGTTTGATTAATTGTTATTTGTCATTAGTTCTATAGATGGATTGATGACAAATTTCTGCAATGTTTTTAAAGAACGTTTATTAAAGAATCAAACTTTTATTAGGTAATAAAATGAAACTGCTAGCCTCCGTTGTGTACCTGGAAGTATTATTCTAATCCAAAAGTTGTGCATGGTGAAGATAAGCGCTAAACTGTGTGATAAATTTAACTTTAAATAGTTTAACAACTTTACTTTCATCGTAAATAAAAACTCAGGGGTCACAATCACGATTAGATGGGATCAGTCGGAACCTAACCTAGTCAGGAAATCAGTTATACGCGTGCGCGAAGCCAAGCACCCTAAACACACATGTGCTACGCATATGCCAAGCACCTGGATATTATACTATGTTTAGTGAAAGATTTATATTTTTGTCACGATTTTGCATCTTCCAAGTTTAACGTGGACATCAGTTGTGAGTTGCGTGGAGGATGTAGAGATTCATCCTACATTAACAAGAATAAATTAATTATTTTGTAAAAAATAAGTACAATTGATATCTTCTTTTGTTTTTTAAAACAAAAAACCTATCGGTCATCATCGCCTTTTTAAAAAAGCAAGAAAGAAGTCCTTAAATTTTGTCAGGGTTGGTCAAGAAAGACCTGATACTATATGTGAAACCAGATGTATTTTTAGCTACATTCAGTAATCCTTTGGGATTCTCAAGCCCGTAATTACTAGGGTTCATTGATTTTACGTGTAAAATAAATAACCCGTCTCCATGGTATGGTTTGAAGCTTAGAAATTAGCAACTATAGTGTATTATTATTTCGAATTCGAGTATCTGGGCAGAATGATTTTGCGCATTCGAAATCATCGGATTCGAACTCAGCTTTACCAATCAGTGAATTATTAACGAATATTATATCGCCTCCTTGTTCCTAGTTACAAATATTTTGTCCGAATTCCGAATCCGAGGATTTTAATAATCGGAACGTTCCGAGGATTTTGATACTCGGATTCACCGAGTATTTTAATTCGAACTCAGCTTACCAAAGAGCTAATTATTAACGAATATTATAATATATCGTCTCCTTGTTCCTAATTACGAATATTTTATCCGAATATTTTATTCCGAATGCGAAGATTTTAATAATCGGAACGTTCCGAGGATTTCGATACTCGGATTCACCGAGTATTTTAATTCGAATTCACACATCGCTACTTCTAACCTATTCTGAACTACAACTGTTCCGTTCATATATTTTAAGCCTCATATTCTTCTATTTGCTATTTCTACCCCCTCCCCCACTCACACACACAAGCGCAGGGGATTATGACTCTGCGCTTGTGTGTGTGTGAGTGGGGGAGGGGCTGTCACTGTATCTTGCCCGTGAGTGTGCGTGCGTGTGTGAGGGTGCGAGGCAGGTAGTGCCTTTCTCCAATCGCCTTCGTCAAATGAACCGAGTATAGATAGTGTAAAGCAGAAGTCAAATAGCTTACAATAATATGAGGCTTAAATATATGAACGGAACAGTTGTAGTTCAGAATGGGTTAGAAGTAGCGATTTGTGAATTCGAATTAAAATACTCGGTGTATCCGAGTATCTAATCCTCGGAACGTTCCAATAATTAAAATCTTCGTATTCGGATTAAAATATTCGGACAAAATATTCGTAATTAGGAACAAGGAGGCGATATACTATTCGTTAGTAATTAGCTGATTGGTAAAGCTGAGTTCGAATTAAAATACTCGGTGAATCCGAGTATCGAAATCCTCGGAACGTTCCGATTATTAAAATCGTTAAAAAATATCAATTATAGTGTACATCACTGTCAAAATTAAATTTAAAGAAATGCAATTGTTAGTGAGAGAGTTGTAAGACATAGATCGTTACGATCGACTATAGAGTGACATTTACATACGCTATTGAGGATGTAGTTTTTCATCTTTGCCTCAACTGTCACTACAGTATAGGGTTGTAAATATTATTAGTTCGATAGATTAATTCTGTTATGTTGTATAGAGTCATTTTCCTCTTTTATAGTATGTCCATTCATGGCAGCTACATCTGGGTCAAGTGACAGCCGTAACTCGGAAAATAAGCACTTTGAAATACTGTACAAAGATTACTTTATTAATTTGGGGATATTTTATTGTTGTCATTCCTTGAAAATAAATCCAAACACTGAGTTTATAACTACCGTACGCCCAATTTATCGGAAAATTATTTAGAAAGAATCTAAATTTTCAACAATAATATAAATGCTGATTGATTTTCAAGATGAGTAATTGAGAAAATTGGTGCAATGTTTCTATACAATTTGTTTTCTGTACAATGATTTGTTCATTATATATAACTGACTCCCTACAGTCCTTTGACAGCGCACTCTGTCATCTTCCAATACACAGTGCAATTATCATACTCGTCAGAGAGGTAGTGAATGATACATTAAGAATTAGTAACATTCTCACTCCGCGATTAAAATAACCTAACCTCACACAAGATGGCGTGGGTGACTGTGGCATTGCAATTTCGTCGTCAATTATCCGCCACTGCCCACAGCACAGCCCTCTAAATATCTCATCTCCGATAATAATCTTGGCCCTCATCCAGCAGGATGCTGCGGTTTTCTTTTATTTCGTGATTAAAATACGCGACACTGAAAAAAAATTTTAATGAAGGCAATTACGTGTGCATTGTAAATAGTTAAATAATGCGGCTATACTTTCGTTTTGTAAACATTTGCTACTTGTAATTACAACAGACTATTGTAATTCTAATTTAGAAGGCAGTGTGTATTGATTTTCAATTGTTTTACTTTGTAGTAGACTACCATAAGCTTATTGATCGATAAATCGAAGTTTATTTTCGATATATGCAATTTCGAGGTCCTGTGTCCAGAATATCGATGCCGAGTGTGTTGAGGATGTATCCGAGTCCAGTGCTCTACAACTCAAACTGGTGAACCGATGTTAATCAAATTTTGTATATGGGGGTATTTTGCCCATATCTCGGAACATTTTTCATTTACTTAGGTTACTTAAAATTAAGGGATAGATTTTTTTTTTTAAAAGTACTAACGATTTTGGTCAAGCGCAAACTTTTTCGGACTTTCAACACCACGATTTTTCTCTTTTTTAAATCCCTTTCATTTGTCATGAAATAATATTCTTAATACTAGGTTTAAAATCATCACAAATAGGTTAGGTTAGATTAGGATATGCTAGGTTAGGATAGGTAGTTTTATACATTATATACTACTCTCTCTCTCTCTCTCTCTCTCTCTCTCTCTCTCTCTCTCTCTCTCTCTCTCTCTCTCTCTCTCTCTCTCTCTCTCTCTCTCTCTCTCTCTCTCTCTCTCTCTCTCTCTCTCTCTCCCTCTCTCTCTGGCTATATTCATTTTCGGGTTATATATATATTTGAACAAAAAATAACTCATAACATATAGTCGAATTCCGTCAATCCCCGTTTTGTTCTTTTCAAAAAAGCATTATAACTCCAGAAATAGATAAGAAATTCAGTTCAAATTTGATAACAGCATTTTGATTGTTACGTTTCATAAGAAATAAAAAGACTTTATTGTTATAATTTACAAAATGGCGCCCATTTAAACTTTTTTTTTAAGACTAACGGTTTTGGAAATATTCGACTTTGAAAGTTTTAAACGGCCGCCATTTTGAAAAGTATAAAAATAAATTGTTTGTATTTGGTACACTTGTAAAACGTAACATAATGCTTACACCAAATCTGAACTCAATATCTTATCTATTTCTGTATTTATAATGCTTTTTTCGTAAAAGAACAAAATGTCGGATAGACGGATAATGAAGTGGAATTCAACTAGATGTTATTTGACATTTGTTCGTTTTGATGTATAAAATCCGAAAATTAACACTCAGTTCACCATTTTCGGGACATCCTGTATAATATAACCGTGCATAAGCTATATTGTAAGTCAAAATATGCATAACCAATGTCATAACTACTTTGTACTTTGTTTACTTCCTTATTCTATATCCATTCTATACCTATCAATTCCGATTGAAGTCAAACAGTACAAGCGTCTAATCAGCAACATTTATTAGGTACTTTTTGATTTTAACGTCTATTTTTCTGAGTAATTTTTCTTTGGAGGGATCCAATTACAAAAAGTGAAAAAAATAGGTTGAAATTCCACCATCAAGAGTAGCGTCTAAGAACACAATTAATTGTAACGTATTGTCCGCCATCTTTTCCAAGATGCCCTTTTGTGTGTTATCGGTAAAAAAAAACATCACCCATGGACGTAATTTTCAAAATCAGTTCTACCAATTTCGTCTAAATTTTAACGAAATTTGAATATTAATTATTCAAATCTATGAGTAAAAATCCAAATAAAAAAGTGCAATTTTTTTACACAGTTTATTTTTAAATTATATCCGGCTGCCGTCACAATCGCAACTAGTAAACAGACTTATGAAATTGGATATTTAACATTTATTCGCATGAACCGATTTTCTTAAATTTTTTTTAACTAAAAATTTTGGCGTAGCTCTCTAAGACCAACATTTTTTAGGGTTTCGATGAAATTTCGTATATATCTTGTAAAGATGGAATAATTCGTCCCCCCCCCCCTACTTTCCTAATGCCAATTCGAAAAACATCAGCTAAAAATAAAAGCGCAACTATGGAGCTGTTTTAAAACAGGTAGTTTCACAAAACCCGCTCTACTAATATTGTTAAAATTTATCTAGTCCGGTTTGTAAAATTTCAAGTGAAATAAAATGACGGTTCAAAATTGTTTTAATACAATTTTCAAAAATTAATAAAGAGAGGAACAAGAAATTCATCGGCCAAAATCAATAATTAACCCCCCCCCCCCCCCAATATATAAGTAACATAGATAAATTTTCGCATAGATAGCAATTAAAGCAATGAAATACAATTATCTTTAAATCAGATATTGAAGTACGTATCGATATACAGTATGTACAGTCGATAAAACAGTCGACTCAACAGATCGTTAAACATTGTGTACTCAAGATTAACAGAGTATCGACAACTCCTAAGGGAAGATATATTCCCCAGTGGTCCATAGATGGTCTAGAGTCTATTGTTGCGGAAAATTAAACATTCCTTTGTTTTTACAGATTAACAGCGGAAACGAAAAACGTTCGGATTTTTTTTCAGGGAACACTAACGCTGCCAACGAAATGTTAAAATATATATAAAATAGAATTTCCTGTAAATGTATTAACATACATTTTTCAATATTGAATTAAGTTGCATTGTAAATTATTTACCGAAGTACTGTTTTATTTCAAACTATTTTGTTTTTGTGTTTTTTTCCCTGTTACAGCCAACACAAAAACAAAATACCAGTCGTTATGAAATTTTGGACGTATATAAAAGGTTTTTTAGTATTTTCATTTTTAAATGGACCCTCAGGGGCTTGCCTATAGTGAGGTTAGGTTAGGTTAGGTTAGGTTAGGTGAGGTTAGGTGAGGTTAGGTTAGGTTAGGTTAGGTTAGGTTAGGTTAGGTTAGGTGAGGTTAGGTTAGGTTAGGTTAGGTTAGGTTAGGTTAGGTTAGGTGAGGTTAGGTTAGGCTAGGTTAGGTTAGGTTAGGTGAGGTTAGGCCTGGTTAGGTTAGGTTAGGTAGGGTTAGGTTAGGTTAGGTAAGGTGAGGTGAGGTTAGGTTAGGTTAGGTGAGATTAGGTTAGGTTAGGTGAGGTTAGGTTAGGTTAGGTTAGGTTAGGTTAGGTTAGGTTAGGTGAGGTGAGGTTAGGTTAGGTTAGGTTAGGTTAGGTGAGGTTAGGTTAGGTTAGGTTAGGTGAGGTGAGGTTAGGTTAGGTGAGGTGAGGTTAGGTGAGGTTAGGTTAGGTTATGGGAAGTATCCTAACTGGATCTGCACTTTTTTTATGTAGTCATGGGTTAGATCCCTCTTTATAATCTTTCCTATCAGGTCTCTTTTAACCAACTCTTGTTCTTTCGATTCTGATGCTTTTAAAGTAGGTTGAGGACTACAGGTCTTTATTTTATTTTATTTACTTCCTTCTTTTATAAGTCAAAGATGACCGAGTGGTTTTTCGCCTTTAAAAAACAAGAAAAACAAGTTTTCAATTGTGTCCAATCAAATGAGTTACTGCACAGTTCCAAGATAAAGACGCGATTGGAGGAATAATTCCCACTACTAAATATAAAGGTGTGAACGACACATAACGGGAACTCTTAATGGATAATTTAATTTGTAAACTTGTCTGAAAGATTATTTATCACGTGAATTTTTTGCATGAATAGTAAATAAATAACTCCTCACTTCCTCAAATTTGTATGCTTTCTATTTATACCAAAGTTTGTGTTTACAAATTATGGTTCACTCGTGGACAACACTTGTGGAAAGTTAAATCACCAAATGAAACTGCTTCTAGGAAACAGTCCCGCATTGTATTTATACACCAGTATAACAAATACCCCACATACAGAATATGATGGACACTATAGGATGGCAATACACCCCTTTCCACTCTCCTTTATCTGTTAGCTAAACACGGTTTGGGCTAATCTTGCAATATTTTTAAATTAAATAAATAACAATTAGTAACAAAACATTTTATAAAAAATATCATAATAGTTAACCATCATATTAGTTTGATTCGTGGACGTTTTAAAATTTAATTTGCTGTCTTTTATCTCATCTTACCAAGACCTTAAAAATTCTATCGCATGCATTCTATTTGAAAATTTCGAATCAAAAGGTTAGTTTTAATTTAGGTAGCGTGACTTATCTGAGAAGATTCCTAATTAACAATAAAGGGAAGTTAGAGAGAAAAATTTTTTCATTTAAATATCTGAATACAATCACCTTTACGGCCGCCATCTTTGATATGGTAGTGAATAAACAGTTTCGTGATGATTTTCTTGTCTCTCTGATGTCTTTGAAATCACGTGCCCATCCCTTGTTGTTTAAAGGCAAAAGAACTCTCTGTCATCATCGCCTTAAAAAAGAAGAAAAGATCGCTAGCTCTCAAATATTTTGATCGTTTCATGGTCGGAAAAGAACAAGTATTGGTCAAGAGAGATCTGATAGGGAAAGATGAAAGAGAGGGATCTAACCCAAGACTACATGAAGAAAGGTGCAGATTCCCACGGGATTGTCAAGCCACTACTGACTAAAGTGAACACGTGAGAGGGTAACACATACGTCTCGTTTGAAATTTTTGATTTACCTCTTCCCTCCGACCTCTCACTACAAATCGTGCTTAAATAATAAAAGTTAAAAAACAAGTTTCTTTCCATCCACTCTGTATGAAATCTCTACAACGTATGAAAGTTTACACGTGGTCTAACCGATTCCACGTGTAAACTTTGTAATAATAAAGTTCATTGTCAAATCACTGCATTATTTATATAAAGATTATAATGACAATACTAATCCTCAGTCAATCCATCAATCCCGCACCTCTTGTGACGTCATCGTTCTGTTGATGATTTTATGTCCCAATACCTCCGCTCTGTGTGTTAATTCATTTCAATTTATTCGTATATTATAAATCCTCCACAATTAATTCAACAAGGCTATAGCATTTAACGGATAACAACAACCACAAAGTCAAAAATTGAACTGAAACAAAATTTCACTGTAACTGAAATGAGTGAAACAAACGTTTATCTACCAATACAATTTAACATTTGCTTGTACGATTGGGCTGGGTAAGTTCCAAGATGTTCCTATCAACGTTTTAATATTAATGACAGTTTAATTAAGAGCAAACATTTATGTATGTAAGCGAAAAGATCAATTCTATTACCGTATGCAAAACCAAAGGTCACGGTTCAGTGAACAACATTAGAATTGCATTGGCCCATGCATGATAAGTACCTTGTCGACGCCCATTAACAGACGAGGGGAGGATTGCATTCTGAGACTTTGGTTTTCAACTTGAATTAATTCGCTTCCAATAAGGAACATTTGTGGAAATTTGTTGTTTAGTTAGATGTACACTAAACTGTGACAAATAAAAATGATGTATTGATAGAAAAGTTGTCTATTTCAAAAGTGTTCATTTTGGAAAATGTGTTTTTTTTCATTTAGTAATTAAGATAAAACATTGGAGAGATGCGCAGAAGTTAAAACAATGTTAACATAACCTTGAAATAAACTGCAAAACATTGCACAAACTTTCAATGAACGTTGTTTTTTGGGATATTGTTTTGAATGCAAAGCTATATATTGTTCAAAGAACCTACTCAAATGTGGTTACAGTATCAATAAAATCAATTTATTAATGGAAAATTATGCCACTAATGGATCAGTTTCGAAGATATACCGTAGATTTTCTAACCAGAAAATGAAAAGCTTGTATGTGCTACTTTACTGAAATCTCAAAACAGGTTTTATTCGCTTAGAAAAGTTTCATCCACTGCTGGGATACCAAAGTCGTCAGTTCAAAGATGTGCCAAGAAAAACAGAATACATTTTTATAAAACACATTTAGTTCTAGGAATGGTGGAAGATAACCAAGAGAGGCGAGTGAAATTTTGTTCGAAGGTAAATTAAAAAGCTTAACGAAGATGCCGAATGGTTTGAAGGAATTATATTCTCAAATAAAGCTACATTTTAAGGAACAGGATCTATAAACAGACCTAATTGTAGTTATTATAAAACATAAAATCATGACATCTTACTCAAAGAGGGCTTGAAATCAAAGGATATAACTTTTGGGCTGCCGTCACCAAGGATGGTGTTTTATTGCATAACATTTTCCAACAGACAATGACTGCAGACAGATACCCATCAATATTAACTGATCACATAGTTCCTCATCTTACTCAGCAGGGGATGAGGGACTTTTACTCCAACAGGATGGAACTCACCAAAGCAGTTTAAAATCTTCACAGCCGTTGGATAGGTCGTGGCAGCAACTTCATGCACTAGCCTCCAAGATCACCAGACTTTGAGATTTTTTTAAATTTTTTATCAGGCCTTTTAAAGGAAAAAGTTTATTCCCATCCTATACAAACAGATAATGAATCAATGAAGCTGATTGAATAGGAATTACTGTTGATACTTCGTAAATTTTTAAAAACCCCTAAGGCTTTTCAGTTTCGTTGCTATCAATGTATAACTCTTGATGGACATTAATTCGAATGAAGGTCAAATTTGAATCTTTATTAATTTATTATTGTTATTTTCTTGATTAAGGTATTTACACATTTTTCATGTTATCTCCAAATCAACAATTCGTAATGGTTATGCAAATATAATCGGTTTGGTGAAAAAATATTATTTTGTTATTCCGCCATTTTATTTTGATTGACCGTAAAAAAAAATGAAACTCTAGGGTAATTGTTTTACATATCTATGTAACATAACTGTAAAGTGTCAAGCCTGTAAAATGTCCCATATGTCCTGCGTATTAATTCGCAACCTCTTCCTGGGACAGCCTGTATTTAAATAAGTTTCTAAACTTCCCTTGTTAAATACACACGTTCTTAGCTTAATTGTATTTAATTAAAATCACTTTTTTATTATTTCTGAACTGTAATATTTATTTATTTACAAGTTTGAATCATTATTCTTTACATTTCAGTAAAATGTTATCGGAATCTATAAAACCAGTCCAGTTTTCTAAACCGAGTAAACTCAGAAAGGAAAACAGGACTAAAGCTAGACTTAAGCAGGCAAACTTACTTTGATTAAATACAAACGCGGGTATAACTAAAATTCAACAGTAGTACACTCTAACACAAGAAATGACAATCAGCAAATTCAACTAATAAAAAAGGGGGTAATGCCAAAGTGATAGTTACCTAACGATTTCGGAGTGAATAACCTTTTTCCCCTCTCTCCAAAGTTTAACATAGACAACTTTATATACAAATGATGGCGTCTAAACAAACGTAACTTGATTGTAGTAGTAATATTTAATAAAATAAGCTAGGTGACTATTCTGTTACCGAGAATGTACTAAGCTACAATGAGCATTGCACCAGACTGTACAAAGTATTGGATACGGATGACGCATCAGGTTAGAAATAGCGAATCCTGCAACTTGGGTCATCTTGCACACCTGATAATGTAAGGCCGTCAAGTTGCTAGTACTTTTCATAGAGCTTTGCGATATTGGAACTACTTTGTTTTTATTGGTTTTCTTGTATCGAAATTCTTTATATTGAAATCTTCCTCGTGGAAAGACCTTCAAATGTATACCGATCCTACCTACACGAGTAATTTGTATATATATATATATATATATATATATATATATATACTGAGTGTATCATTTAAGACAAGTGAATATAAAAAATAAACAGCAAACTTTCGAAGAAATATGCTTTCTATAAAAGTTATTTGGTTTATAATATATAATAAATATTTAATATAAAAATACAATCTTGTTGAGCACTGTGGTGAAATTCACAATAATGATTCGAATTTGCCCCTAACCACAATCACTAGAAACTTTAAAATAAAACATAATTGTCTGAATTATTGTTCTTTATTAATTATTTCCACTAAATGCCCTTTGAGTAATTAATTGTTCTTTATTAATTATTTCCACTAAATGCCCTAAATTAGTAAAAAAATTAATAAAGAACAATTAATCAAATAACTATGTTTTATTTTAAAGTTTCTAGTGATTGTGGTTAGGGGCGAATTCGAATCATTATTTAATATAAAAGTAAAAGAAAAGATTCTGAAAAAGTTTCTAAGTCAGCTTGAAATGAACTGTTTTTAGGTTTTGGGAAATTAATTCTTAAAGATCAGATATTATCCAAAGCTTGCTAACGCATACATTATGTAGCCTATAAATATGTTTGTGTTAGCAAATACTCAAGCAATCACAGTTTTTATATATAATGTTCTGTGAGTCATCGAAAGAGTTCTTTAAACCGATAAATCTGTAGGTAAATTACAAAATGACAGCCGATATCAGATTTTAAAACATTGGTTTTTATGGTAACTTTTTACTTATATGTCTTATAACGAACAACAACAGCTTTAAGATCTGCTTCTAATGAAATCTAAACGTGTTTTATGCGATAACAAATTAAAATGTTATAAATCAAAAACAAAATTGTTAAAAATATAACCTATAAATTTGAGGAGATCTACTGTAATTACTTAATCTAATCGTAATTTTGCATGGATTTGTTAAATTATATTATTCAGTTGTTCAACATTTTTGGAATGGAATTTTCAAGAAAACACTGCTCATAATTCGTAGAAATTTCAAGGAGCAAAAAATCTTGAGTCAAACTTTGACTGTTTCAAAATTTGTAGAAAATGTTTTCAATGTGTGTTGTCACCTTTAAATTATTTTGGCCAGAGTTATACGGTTTTCCAAAATTCAGTAGAAAAAGTCTTGTATTTTGTTTTTACATCTTCGTAAATATTTTGAAATTTTTTTTTACAACATTTGATTTCCCATAGCTCCCCTTTTTTAACTTTTTCAAAACTTTTTTTCTTATATCTCAGAAAAAATTACAAGATCAAGTGATTTCTTATTTTGTACCAAATTATCAATAAAAACCTTTTAGAGATTTTTTTTCTGCAGTCTTTAATATGTAAACAATTAGTTTGTTTTTTTTCTTTTTCCTTGTTAATAACCTCTGTGTCATCTCTATTAAAAAAGAAGAAGAAGAAGAAGAAGAAGAAGAAGAAGAAGAAGAAGAAGAAAACATAAAATAAAGTTCCCTAGTCCTCGAATATTGTAATGCTGGTCGGAAAAGAACAATGAGAGATCTGATAGAAAGTGATCTAACCCAATACTACGTAAGAAAATGTATATATCCAGCTAGGACCGACGGGATTGCCAAATTCGTATTGACTTGAAGTGAGGCCTTGAGTGTTAGATTGTTTATAACAATGATAAACATCCGAGTATCAAACATTTGTTTTATTGTTTAGAAGCAACTACCAATATTAGATTTTTTTTTCTCATTCCCTCCTAAAGAATTTTGAATTTATTCCCAAACTTGACTGAACTTAAAATAACAAATGTTTGAAAAGCGGGTCTGAATCAATCGAAGATATTTCATTACACACACACACACACAATAAGTAATATAAATACAAATGGTTTTATTTAATTTGTTTTGAGTACAACACTGAATCGTAGGCCGCGAGGAAGGGACTCCTTAAATGGCGAACCCACGCCCACCCAGAGACGATCCTCTACCCACTGCTTCACGCCTTCGTTCATTGGTCAATGGACTTGCGACTGGATGCCGAAATTTGTTGATCAGAGTGTAAACAGCTGTTAATGGCAGGGGTTCTAACAGGATTATCATATGTAAAATTATGATTTAGATAGTTCATAAATGGTGAAAAACATTATATTAACTTTCTTGGTTACCATTCAAAATCGTATAGCCTAGTAAGGAAACACAATTATGTGTTACTAAAAATTATACTTCTGTAGTTGTAAGTGAATGCCAACATTGGAAAGAAATATTTATATAAAAGCCTAAACCCGCTTAGCCTGTCCCGTAAACTAGTCCTCGGTGTTTAATTGAAATCGAGGTTTTTATAATGTCAGTCAAGGTTTAGTTTCATTTTTTAAATCTTTCGCGGGTTTGGGACATTGATATTCGCATTTCTCTAATTTAACAACAAATTTCGAACAGCCGATTTGAAAAATTAAGTATTTTATACCAACCACAAGACTGATTGTTGGCAGTTTTTAATCACTAACTCACAAATCGTCATTTTAGGGGTGATGGCTTCTATTGATGGAGGGTGATGGACGCCCTTTCAAACTAAATTTTAATTAAATTTAATTTATCTCCTTTAAGACGATTTTAAAGAAATAGAAATTTTAATATTTGTTGTTTCCCCTACCTATAAGCTTTCATTTTTCCAAAACTATTTCATAATTAGGTCTACCTGTAAATATCAGTTTTGAAAATCTGAGAATTTTAAGAATACTTAAACATTTCTCTTAAATTAATTGTTATTAAAAGAATAAAAATTTGGAACATAAGATCTCACAAAAATTACGTAATTTTTGTGAGATTTGTGTTCAAGTCAAGTTCAGTATTTATTTTTAAATTGCTACTGTACAATAATTTAGCAACACATAGGACTTAATTTCAACCTTATTCTCGACCCGTACATTTATACGAGAAATTTTAAAACGTCCCATTTATAGACCCACAAAATTAACAGTTTTGAAAGAAAGTTTGAGGTACTTGGAACATGATATCTATCATATTATGTTTGACTCTATAGGTCGTACCATGCATTAAATTAAATTAATAATATGGTTGACATTTTAGGCAGGTTTCACATTATTTTAAACGTTAATAGTCGCACTTACCTAGCTCGACCATAAAATATATTGCAAACAGAACCTCGAAATGTAACCCCCAAAAGTTGTTCTCTTGGGCTTTGTAGGAAATAAAATTCTATTGAGGTGTTTCCCAGTAGGGTAAGTTTGTTTAAAACCGTTGTTACACATGTTTTGTGAGCGTCGTTATTATGTACATCATTACTCTCTTGACATCGGTTAGGCCCTAATGAACCTCTCTGTTTGTCATTGTAGAGCTGTGGAGTTGGAATTTAAATCTGCATATTTGTATCTAATCTAGTGTTTTATAACTTGAATAAAAACAAAAATTTGAAAACACTAATTCTTAGTAATTGTCTACAACATCCATAATTATCCTAGAAACAATGTTTTTAACAATTTTTTTTTAATTCTGTAAATTTTTATCTTCAAAGCTTCCTGTATCTTAAAGGACAATTGAATTATTGACAGGCTAAATAATAATATGTAAAATAACTAATATTACTATCATCTGTGTTTTGTAGTAAGACAATGTCTACAGTGTATGGCAGACAACAATGTTATAAACATTTCAACACTTATTCGTCATATTTAATTGAACTTCCTACAGCTGGTTATAAAAGTGTATTAATGTTACACAACAGCTGATTGTTAACAAAGTATTATTCACAGTCTGTTAGTCTATTGCTTATTGATCATAGTCGATACAGTAGCAAAATAATGAAAACGCAATTTACCACAGAAACCATTTTATTTGTGCAATACAAATATAAGATGATGTTTCTATGACTGAGCCGTCATCCTCAGTTGCTACATGCAACAAACCCTACTGACAGTGGACAGTTTTTTTTAAAGTAAATATCCATAGAAAACAAAATGATTCATTGTTTTTTCCTGCTTAAATTGTGGTTCTAGGCTGACCTTGGGTGTAGTAGACAATTACCAAGAATTGATCCTTTCAGTTTTTTTGTCGATACCTCAATTATCCTTTAAGCTAAGGGTAGAATAAAAAACTATTTTGTTTGTCGTTAAAAAAGAAAAATATTTTGAAAAATTTAAAGTTTAGCACATTCAATGTTAAAAATTTAAATGGGCCTTTTACAAATGAGTAAAGGAAATGGGTTGGTTATTGTTATCAAATTGTGTCTTTATAACACTAAGTAGCGTGCAAAATTTCAACTCCATATAATATGCAGTGAAAATTGTGTGAAAATAAAAAAATAATAATAACAGCTAGATAGTAAACTGAGAATTTTAGAAATTTTATATATATGAGAGAGAGAGAGAGAGAGAGAGAGAGAGAGAGAGAGAGAGAGAGAGAGAGAGAGAGAGAGAGAGAGAGAGAGAGAGAGAGAGAGAGAGAGAGAGAGAGAGAGAGAGAGAGAGAGAGAGAGAGAGAGAGAGAGAGAGAGAGAGAGAGAGAGAGAGAGGAGAGAGAGAGAGAGAGAGAGAGAGAGAGAGAGAGGGAGGGAGAGGGAGGAGGGAGGGAGGGGAGGGAGGGAGAGAGAGAGGAGGAAGGGAGAGGAGAGAGAGAGAGAAGAGTGCTTATTTGTATATAAAAAAAATATCGTTTCTAGTTCAACACTCACATACACGACCCATCATAAAAAACAGTTCAGTCTTCTTTTTATACTCTCTACTGATTGAGAAAGTGAACTGTGTTTACGAAATATTTCAGAACTTTAGTGTGTTTTCTTACTTGTGTACAATTAGGTAATAACAAGGACCACTTTCCAAGGTGAGCCTGTCCATACAATATATACACCCAACAATCTGTATGTATGTTTTTTTCTGTCAATACATTTTTACTTTATCGACAAAAAGTCAAGCTCATATCTCGTAAACTATAAATCATAAAGAAATGATTTGATTATTGTCGGATGGTTTATATCCCTATCTAAAATGGTTGGTAATGTAGACATGAAAGAGTCCTTGCGCGTGAACACTGAAAATGGCGACGAGTCGTGGTAATTGTGCATTGTGAAGAGATTGGTTTCGACTTGTAGAACATAACGGGATGTAAAATATTGTTTAGTAAAAAAGAAACCGATAAAGTAATATTTCTAAAGTTATAAGTGTGCTGATTTGAAGACAAATTTCAAATTTTGGAAACGTTGTAAAAGAAAAAAGAATAGAAATGGTAAAAACGTATATCGTTGGAATCAGAAAATCCGGAATTGGGTAATTCCGAAAGATAGAGATTGTTTAGAGGGTCTGAATTCGTTAAAACCTGAAGAATACGCCGAGTAAACCACTGTTTAAACCGGTGAATATTTACTTGCAATTTGATAACTTTCTAAACAATTAATTTAGAAGAAATACTGTTATTGTTGCAGTTTGTTTTGAAGAATTTGTAATTCATTCACATTTCTCCCTTTGTGTTATAACACAACCCCTCAGAAGATCACCATAATGAATAGTGTTACCATCCCGAGAAGTACTTGCTGGGTCTACACCTTTTTAATGTATGCTTGAGATTCATTCTCTCTGTCATTTTCCTCTCAAATCTCTCTTGACCAACTCTTGTTATCTTTCGACCCTGATGTAATTAGAGTATTCGAGGGGTAGGGGTCTTTATTTATAAGGCGAGAATGACCGAAAGAGATTTTCCCCTTTAAAACAACAAAAAATCTGTCAACACGAATACCGATTCACCCCCGAAACAACGTCTGTCTCTTGGTTTATAGAAATCCTCTTCAGAAAGGTAGTGCAGTGTTTATCTTACATTCTACAAATATAAACCCAAACAAACAACACTTAAATACAAATATATCCAAGTTAGGATGTCTCTATCTATGAAATAACCGACCCTTCAGTAGTAAAACTTTTTTCCCAGGAGTTTCCTTTTGTTGCCCGCATTTACGTCAGTCTATTCATGCCTGAATGAGATGTCCTTCTGTTGACCTTCTTTATTGAACCACTTTTACACAAAACACGTTTAAACTTTATGAGGGGTAATCTTCTGACAGTGTTTAGCACTAAATCGAAGATGTCGTATTGTTTTTAGAAAATTAGTTTTTTTGGAGGGGAGTAAATTCAAAACAAAATTGCGATCATCATAAAATCAACTGAGCAAACAATACTTCTAAAACTAAAAACGATATAATAATAAAATTTCTTTCTTTGTTTAGGAGGAAAACCTTTCGGTAATCCTTGCCTTAAACAAACATGGAAGGAAAGAACATAATATAAAGACCTGTAATGCTAGAAAATTCTAAAAGTGACAAGGTCCCCAGAGACCTTATAGGAAGACAGGGATCTAATCCAAGACTAGATGATAAAATGTGTACACCCAGCTCGTGTCCCTCGGGATTCCCAAGCTAGAACTCACTAAAATGAGCGCTTGAAGTACATAACAATCAACAAACATAAAAACATGAAACTAATAAACTACAACAAACTTTAATTCAAAATAACAAACAACATAGCTTAAAATTAAAATAGACTTGAACACAACTTCTCACAAATGATACATTTAACTCAATCACGTTTTAACGACAATGTAACCATCTTCAGTGATTCATGAGCTACAAAAATGGAACATTTATATTGACTCTTTATGGTTTGAATTAATAAAAGCATTATTTATAAGAAATTGTGTTTAATTTAAATCTTACAGGTTTACTTTAATATTTATTTATACAACATGGCGTTCAAGTGACCCTACAACCGTCACAGAAACTATTTTAAAAGTGTCAAAAACAGATTACGCAATAAGGTAAGTTCCGTAATCACGGATCTCAACATCATCCTTCGTCCTCAGGGGCTGTCGAGATTAGCGATCTCAGAGTCCCGTAGCTAGATCTCTACCTTTTCCCACGTCTTCTTGATTTAAATCACTCTCTTTCCCGTTTTGTATCTGCTCTCTCTTGAACAACTCTTGTTCCATTCCAACTCTGACGCTATTCATGAGTTATGGCTCTTTATTTTATCTACCTTTTTTTTATATAAATCTATGTTGACCGAAACCTTATTTGTCTTTAAACAAAAAAAAAACATCCCCAAGATCATCTGAATCTAATTAGGTAGGACAAAATCGTAAACACACATCTTACCTAATGTCTTTCTTTTCAGATATATAGACATTTTTTCGGTCGAATATTTTCTTGCTTTTGTGAATGGGTATATGAGAAAGTTAATGCTATATTTTTTACACCTTTATTTCTATTATGAAAAACGTCTTTTTTTTCCGACAGAGAAATCTTTAAAATGATGGAGATCATAAATGTTTATTTACCCCTATACTTGAGAGTCAAATCATGAGTTTGTTATTCCACAGCAATGAGGAATGTCTATCTACAAAGCAAACATTTTAAAGCATTCACTTAACAAACTATTTCTACGCAAACTGAACTCGAGCTGCGCAAAGAATGTTTCCTTTGACAAGTTCATTTCGTTCTCATATTTTATCTTTCTTTTTCTGTTGTTTGCTCTTCGCGTTTCAAACAATTTGTTTTTTTGTAATTCTTTGAAATTTAAAACAGTTTTCATGAAGTGTCAATTTTTTTTTTTTTTTAAGCGAAAATTTTCTTGTTACCTATTTTAAAAAAAAGGAAAAACAAGAACAAAATAAAGATCTTGATTACTCTAGTAGTATTATGGTCGGAAAAGAGCAAGAATTCGTGAATAAGTATATTAACCTTCAGAAATTACAAGAGACTGCTAACAGCTTGTTGGCTGTTTATTCTATTTATAGTTTCTTTAAACCTATGCAAAAAAAATCGTTTATGCTGTAAGCATGTCCGTGGAGAATTACCACATAAATAGAAGGGAAAACTTGCATCATTTTAGAGAGTTTATGCTAGTACCATCATATTGTTTTCACTCTAACGAGCTTTAAAGATGGGACAATATTCAGTAAAATCCAGTTTGAAAGTACGTTATTTGGTATTTTTGAAAAGACGGCGCACCCTCTGCAATATTGATACATGTTAAGTAATGTTTTTGCATATCCAGCGCCTGAAATACTTTATTAATGGGTATCATTTAACATTGAAAAATACTGTTTGAGCCAAGTTACATGGAATGAATGAAAGAAATCTCTTCATAATAATATCGAATAAAGGGTGTTCCGTTGTGTTATGAACTATAAAGGGTTTATATTTTGCTTATGTATCGAAGAGGGAGGAAAGTGATCTAGAAAAGGTTTTGTAGATTGTCAAAAGTAATAAATTGTTACTCTTGTTATTTTTTCGTAAGAAAAAGTTTAAAAAATACGTTTTAACCTACCTCCTAGATACCTAGATAAAACTACGCTTAGAAAACGATCCACCCTTAGGAATTAACTTTTGTGAATATGGCAATCCCTAGGGACTATGTAATTTTCAGGTAGATCCTTCTCTCATCTTTCCTGTCGGTCTCTCTTGACCAACTCTTGTTCTCTCCAGACCCTGACGCTAATAAACTATTCGAATCCCAGAGGTTTTTATTCTACGTTCTTTTCTTCTTTTCGTTGGGCGATGATGACCGAGAGATTTTTTTTTTGCTTTTAAACGTCAACAACAAAAAATGAAAAAGTCCAAAATGGTCGAACTAGAAATTAAAGTGTCTGAAAAAATATGAAAAGGTAGAAAACTTTATTTACTTAATGATTTTAAGAAAAAATATATTTTCCAAGATTGTTTAACAAAATCCAACAAAAACAAATGTGAAATAATTTGCATTGATATTAACAATTTATTCAACCCAGTGCATAAAGTACAGGGTAAGCTTGTTGCATGGTCACAGAGAACCGAAAAAGTAATTTTTGACATCCCGTCCGTCCGTCGTCGTTGTCCTCTACATAAACACGACAGAGACCAGACAGGGACATGACATTTGGCATGGGACTATAGTGAACTCATATAAAACCCTATAAATTCAGAAATATTTAATGTTATCAACTCCACCTCTGTACGCGGATATTGTATTGTAAAACATATAACTTCAAAACCAACCTCGTAAGAAATGTGATGAGATCCGGTATGGGAAACATGTTAACATATTCCACGCTCATTAAGGCCTAACTAATGTCAAAGTAGTGGTTTACACAATTACAAGTTGTATAACAATTTATTTTACCCTTCTGGATAAGACTCTTTGATTCGCCGATACAAGGACACAAGAAACCAACTTTGGTTATTTTATTTTAGGATATGTTTGTATACATAGGGACTGGGTAAGTACTATGATGATGTCCATCAACTTGTTAGATCTTTGGTATGTAAACAAAAACAACGATAAACATTGGAGAGTCTGGATTGTGTTCCGTATATTATCTAGAGAAGCAATTTCTAAGGTTAAAATGTTTATTTCAATCAATCCTGGTGATTTAAGTTTCTCCTTAAAAATGAACAATTGGACCGAATGTAAAGTCTCGACACAATCTATTTGTTTCAATATAAATGTTACCCCCTCCTCTTCGACCCCTAACCTAACCTAACCTAACCTAACCAAACCAAAGCCCAGTAAAGTCTCGACACAATGTATTTGTTTCAATATAATCGTTACCCCCTCCTCTTCGACCCCTAACCTAACCTAACCTAACCTAACCTAACCTTACCTAACCTAACCTAACCAAAGCCCCGTAAAGTCTCGACACAATGTATTTGTTTCAATATAATCGTTACCTTCTCCTCTTCGACCCCTAACCTAACCTAACCTAACCTAACCTAACCTAACCTAACTTAACCTAACCTAACCTAACCTAACCTAACCTAATCTTACCTAACCTAACCAAACCAAAGCCCAGTAAAGTCTCGACACAATGTATTTGTTTCAATATAATCGTTACCCCCTCCTCTTCGACCCCTAACCTAACCTAACCTAACCTAACCTAACCTTACCTAACCTAACCTAATCTTACCTAACCTAACCAAACCAAAGCCCAGTAAAGTCTCGACACAATGTATTTGTTTCAATATAATCGTTACCCCTTCCTCTTCGACCCCTAACCTAACCTAACCTAACCTAACCTAACCTTACCTAACCTAACCTAACCAAAGCCCCGTAAAGTCTCGACACAATGTATTTGTTTCAATATAATCGTTACCTTCTCCTCTTCGACCCCTAACCTAACCTAACCTAACCTAACCTAACCTAATCTTACCTAACTTCACCTAACCAAAGCCCAGTAAAGTCTCGACACAATGTATTTGTTTCAATATAATCGTTACCCCCTCCTCTTCGACCCCTAACCTAACCTAACCTAACCTAACCTAACCTTACCTAACCTAACCTAACCAAAGCCCCGTAAAGTCTCGACACAATGTATTTGTTTCAATATAATCGTTACCTTCTCCTCTTCGACCCCTAACCTAACCTTTACCTAACCTAACCTAACCAAAGCCCCGTAAAGTCTCGACACAATGTATTTGTTTCAATATAATCGTTACCTTCTCCTCTTCGACCCCTAACCTAACCTAACCTAACCTAACCTAACCTAACCTAACCTAACCTAATCTTACCTAACTTCACCTAACCAAAGCCCAGTAAAGTCTCAACACAATGTATTTGTTTCAATATAATCGTTACCCCCTCCTCTTCAACCCCTAACCTAACCTAACCTAACCTAACCTAACCTTACCTAACCTAACCTAACCAAAGCCCCGTAAAGTCTCGACACAATGTATTTGTTTCAATATAATCGTTACCTTCTCCTCTTCGACCCCTAACCTAACCTAACCTAACCTAACCTAACCTAACCTAACCTAACCTAACCTAATCTTACCTAACTTCACCTAACCAAAGCCCAGTAAAGTCTCGACACAATGTATTTGTTTCAATATAATCGTTACCCCCTCCTCTTCGACCCCTAACCTAACCTAACCTAACCTAACCTAACCTTACCTAACCTAACCTAACCAAAGCCCCGTAAAGTCTCGACACAATGTATTTGTTTCAATATAATCGTTACCTTCTCCTCTTCGACCCCTAACCTAACCTAACCTAACCTAACCTAACCTAACCTAACCTAACCTAACCTAACCTAACCTAATCTTACCTAACTTAACCTAACCAAAGCCCCGTAAAGTCTCGACACAATGTATTTGTTTCAATATAATCGTTACCTTCTCCTCTTCGACCCCTAACCTAACCTAACCTAACCTAACCTAACCTAACCTAACCTAACCTAACCTAATCTTACCTAACTTAACCTAACCAAAGCCCCGTAAAGTCTCGACACAATGTATTTGTTTCAATATAATCGTTATCCCCTCCTCTTCGACCCCTAACCTAACCTTACCTAACCTAACCTAACCTAACCTTACCTTACCTAACTTAACCTAACCAAAGCCCCGTAAAGTCTCGACACAATGTATTTGTTTCAATATAATCGTTACCCCCTCCTATTCGACACCTAACCTAACCTAACCTAACCTAACCTAACTTAACCTAACCTAACTTAACCTAACCTAACCTAACCAAAGCCCCGTAAAGTCTCGACACAATGTATTTGTTTCAATATAATCGTTACCTTCTCCTCTTCGACCCCTAACCTAACCTAACCTAACCTAACCTAACCTAACCTAACCTAACCTAATCTTACCTAACTTAACCTAACCAAAGCCCCGTAAAGTCTCGACACAATGTATTTGTTTCAATATAATCGTTATCCCCTCCTCTTCGACCCCTAACCTAACCTTACCTAACCTAACCTAACCTAACCTTACCTTACCTAACTTAACCTAACCAAAGCCCCGTAAAGTCTCGACACAATGTATTTGTTTCAATATAATCGTTACCCCCTCCTCTTCGACCCCTAACCTAACCTAACCTAACCTAACCTAACTTAACATAACCTAACCTAACCTAACCAAAGCCCCGTAAAGTCTCGACACAATGTATTTGTTTCAATATAATCGTTACCCCCTCCTCTTCGACCCCTAACCTAACCTAACCTAACCTAACCTAATCTAACTTAACCTAACCTAACCTAACCTAACCTAACCAAAGCCCCGTAAAGTCTCGACACAATGTATTTGTTTCAATATAATCGTTACCCCCTCCTCTTCGACCCCTAACCTAACCTAACCTAACCTAACCTAATCTAACTTAACCTAACCTAACCTAACCTAACCTAACCAAAGCCCCGTAAAGTCTCGACACAATGTATTTGTTTCAATATAAATGTTACCCCCTCCTCTTCGACCCCTAACCTAACCTAACCTAACCAAAGCCCCGTAAAGTCTCGACACAATGTATTTGTTTCAATATAATCGTTACCCCCTCTTCTTCGACCCCTAACCTAACCTAACCTAACCTAACCTAACCAAACCTAACCTAACCTAACCTAACCAAAGCCCCGTAAAGTCTCGACACAATGTATTTGTTTCAATATAAATGTTACCCCCTCCTCTTCGACCCCTAACCTAACCTAACCTAACCAAAGCCCGTAAAGTCTCGACACAATGTATTTGTTTCAATATAATCGTTACCCCCTCTTCTTCGACCCCTAACCTAACCTATCCTAACCTAACCTAACCTAACCTAACCTAACCTAACCTAACCTAACCTATCCTATCCTAACCTAACCTAACCAAAGCCCCGTAAAGTCTCAACACAATGTATTTGTTTCAATATAATCGTTACCCCCTCCTCTTCGACCCCTAACCTAACCTATCCTAACCTAACCTAACCTAACCTAACCTAACCTAACCTAACCTAACCTAACCTAACCTAACCTATCCTAACCTAACCTAACCTAACCAAAGCCCGTAAAGTCTCAACACAATGTATTTGTTTCAATATAATCGTTACCCCTCCTCTTCGACCCCATCACAACTATCTTAGATCTTCCTGCGAACCGTTGAATGGAAGACCAAAGTAAAAGGTGGGAGACCTACAAAAAAGTAAGAGTGACTAATTGTGTGGAATGCGGACGCAACAGACAGACGGCGCCAGGAGCGGTCGCTTAGACAAGTTAATACTCAATGGGAGGTGAGAAGTAGAGGGTGTCCTAACCTAACCTCAAATATTTAGTCGGAACATAACTACTGCTGGATATCGAGCACAGATTAATCTACAAAATCAAAAATAATTGTTGTAGAAATATTGTACAAACTTTCGTCATCAAAAATGTTAATTTCGTAATTAACAAGGAAAATGAACCTTAAACACCTTCTTTGAAAAACATTTAAATAAGGGCCTTTAAATGGCTACCCTTGTCATAAACACGTCATCAGCAAGAATCGTGAACCGTTAGTTATATACTGACCTTGCCTGGGCTTAGTGTCATTAATCTTGATAGTTACAATATATGAGTTCTTTTCTTTTGGCAGCCGCCCCTAAATTTAGAGTAATAAAAGTTACGAGGTATTGTAAAATATATGCCTATATAGCAAATTTGATCAAAATCGGTTCACGCGTTTTGAGCTGTAGAACACTCCACATACGATAGACGCCAGGTAGAGAAACGACAGAAGGATATGATTCTAAAAATCACTTTTTGGACTTTAAGAAACTGATAAATCCTAAAAAACTTATTTATTTTTTGACCCAACACTAAACTTTCTCTATTCTACGTATATGTGAGTAAAACAACATTTTTTGGAGACAAATCGTAGCCCTAAAATATCTCTAGCACTAGTATATTTTAAATAGAAACAAAATTAATTTTCTTACTGCGTTCTCCTCGTGGGAGATAAGTTGATTTAAAAATTATGATTTCATCAAAATCGGCTTTAACGATTTTAATAAAATTTAGCTTTTTAATACGAACTTCTTTTAGTTACTGGGAAAAAATTGTCATTGGAAATTATTTAATAGAAAAATGTTCTCAAAATTGATTTTATATTATTCGTTCAAATTTTGATAAAGTGTGATGACCCAAAATATAATTTAAAAAAAAGGTTGATAAAGAAAGTATATTTTTGTTTAATTTTATTTTTAAATCTTGTGTGACGATTATGAGGAAATCTTAATTTAAAGAAAAAAATAGGCTCACTTACCAAATTGAATTAATCACAGCATATAAGTATAATTAACAACAAAATTCCTATAATTACTTTTCTTTATCTTAAGAAATCCCAAAATATTCAATTGATTTGCTTTTGACCGACTTTTTCTCTACTATGAATAGATCAAGAAATATTTAAAAGTGGGTCACTTTACAAACTTATGCTCTATTGTAAGAAGTAAGCTCACAAGTTATAGTTTTTTATCATAAAGTTGCGTTTATTTTACCACAATGTTTTTAGAAGGTGTAATATAATCATGTATGATAAAGGTGTATGATAACACGATGTAACATAATCTTATTACATTAAACACACATTGTAATATTAATTTGAGACCGAGTTAAGGAATGAGTCACGCCACACTATCACACAGAAGGAGAATGTTTTGGAGACGGATAATAACACAATCTTATTACATTAAACACACATTGTAATATTAATTTGGGACAGAGTTTAGGAATGAGTCACGCCACACTATCACACAGAAGGACAATGTTTTTTAGACGGATAATAACATAATCTTATTACATTAAACACACATTGTAATATTAATTTGGGACAGAGTTTAGGAATGAGTCACGCCACACTATCACACAGAAGGACAATGTTTTTTAGACGGATAATAACATAATCTTATTACATTAAACACACATTGTAATATTAATTTGGGACAGAGTTTAGGAATGAGTCACGCCACACTATCACACAGAAGGACAATGTTTTTGAGACGGATAATTACATAATCTTATTACATTAAACACACATTGTAATATTAATTTGGGACAGAGTTTAGGAATGAGTCACGCCACACTATCACACAGAAGGACAATGTTTTTTAGACGGATAATAACATAATCTTATTACATTAAACACACATTGTAATATTAATTTGGGACCGAGTTTAGGAATGAGTCACGCCACACTATCACACAGAAGGACAATGTTTTTTAGACGGATAATAACATAATCTTATTACATTAAACACACATTGTAATATTAATTTGGGACAGAGTTTAGGAATGAGTCACGCCACACTATCACACAGAAGGACAATGTTTTTTAGACGGATAATAACATAATCTTATTACATTAAACACACATTGTAATATTAATTTGGGACAGAGTTTAGGAATGAATCACACCACACTATCACACAGAAGGACAATGTTTTTTAGACGGATAATAACATAATCTTATTACATTAAACACACATTGTAATATTAATTTGGGACAGAGTTTAGGAATGAGTCACGCCACACTATCACACAGAAGGACAATGTTTTTTAGACGGATAATAACATAATCTTATTACATTAAACACACATTGTAATATTAATTTGGGACAGAGTTTAGGAATGAGTCACGCCACACTATCACACAGAAGGACAATGTTTTTGAGACGGATAATTACATAATCTTATTACATTAAACACACATTGTAATATTAATTTGGGACAGAGTTTAGGAATGAGTCACGCCACACTATCACACAGAAGGACAATGTTTTTTAGACGGATAATAACATAATCTTATTACATTAAACACACATTGTAATATTAATTTGGGACAGAGTTTAGGAATGAGTCACGCCACACTATCACACAGAAGGACAATGTTTTTGAGACGGATAATTACATAATCTTATTACATTAAACACACATTGTAATATTAATTTGGGACCGAGTTTAGGAATGAGTCACGCCACACTATCACACAGAAGGACAATGTTTTTTAGACGGATAATAACATAATCTTATTACATTAAACACACATTGTAATATTAATTTGGGACAGAGTTTAGGAATGAGTCACGCCACACTATCACACAGAAGGACAATGTTTTTTAGACGGATAATAACATAATCTTATTACATTAAACACACATTGTAATATTAATTTGGGACAGAGTTTAGGAATGAATCACACCACACTATCACACAGAAGGACAATGTTTTTTAGACTGTTAATAACACAATCTTATTACATTAAACACAAATTGTAATATTAATTTGGGACAGAGTTTAGGAATGAATCACGCCACACTATCACACAGAAGGACAATGTTTTTTAGACGGTTAATAACACAATCTTTTTACATTAAACACACATTGTAATATTAATTTGGGACCGAGTTTAGGAATGAATCACGCCACACTATCACACAGAAGGACAATGTATTTTAGACTGTTAATAACACAATTTTATTATATTAAACACAAATTGTAATATTAATTTGGGACAGAGTTTAGGAATGAATCACGCCACACTATCACACAGAAGGACAATGTTTTTTAGACTGTTAATAACATAATCTTATTACATTAAACACACATTGTAATATTAATTTGGGACAGAGTTTAGGAATGAATCAAGCCACACTATCAGACAGAAGGACAATGTTTTTTAGACTGTTAATAACATAATCTTATTATATTAAACACACATTGTAATATTAATTTGGGTCAGAGTTTAGGAATGAATCACGCCACACTATCACACAGAAGGACAATGTTTTTTAGACTGTTAATAACACAATCTTATTACATTAAACACACATTGTAATATTAATTTGGGACCGAGTTTAGGAATGAATCACGCCACACTATCACACAGAAGGACAATGTTTTTTAGACTGTTAATAACATAATCTTATTACATTAAACACACATTGTAATATTAATTTGGGACAGAGTTTAGGAATGAATCACGCCACACTATCACACAGAAGGACAATGTTTTTTAGACTGTTAATAACACAATCTTATTATATTAAACACACATTGTAATATTAATTTGGGACCGAGTTTAGGAATGAGTCACGCCACACTATCACACAGAAGGGCAATGTTTCTTAGACGGATAATAACATAATCTTATTACATTAAACACACATTGTAATATTAATTTGGGACCGAGTTTAGGAATGAATCACGCCACACTATCACACAGAAGGAGAATGTTTTTTAGACTGTTAATAACACAATCTTATTATATTAAACACACATTGTAATATTAATTTGGGACCGAGTTTAGGAATGAATCACGCCACACTATCACACAGAAGGACAATGTTTTTTAGACTGTTAATAACACAATCTTATTATATTAAACACACATTGTAATATTAATTTGGGACAGAGTTTAGGAATGAGTCACGCCACACTATCACACAGAAGGAGAATGTATTTTAGACGGATAATAACACAATCTTATTACATTAAACACACATTGTAATATTAATTTGGGACAGAGTTTAGGAATGAGTCACGCCACACTATCACACAGAAGGAGAATGTATTTTAGACGGATAATAACATAATCTTATTACATTAAACACACATTGTAATATTAATTTGGGACAGAGTTTAGGAATGAGTCACGCCACACTATCACACAGAAAGAGAATGTATTTTAGACGGATAATAACACAATCTTATTACATTAAACACACATTGTAATATTAATTTGGGACAGAGTTTAGGAATGAATCACGCCACACTATCACACAGAAGGAGAATGTATTTTAGACGGATAATAACACAATCTTATTACATTAAACACACATTGTAATATTAATTTGGGACAGAGTTTAGGAATGAATCACGCCACACTATCACACAGAAGGACAATGTATTTTAGACGGATAATAACACAATCTTATTACATTAAACACACATTGTAATATTAATTTGGGACAGAGTTTAGGAATGAGTCACGCCACACTATCACACAGAAGGAGAATGTATTTTAGACGGATAATAACACAATCTTATTACATTAAACACACATTGTAATATTAATTTGGGACAGAGTTTAGGAATGAGTCACGCCACACTATCACACAGAAGGAGAATGTATTTTAGACGGATAATAACACAATCTTATTACATTAAACACACATTGTAATATTAATTTGAGACCGAGTTAAGGAATGAGTCACGCCACACTATCACAAGAAGGAGAATGTTTTGGAGACGGATAATAACACAATCTTATTACATTAAACACACATTGTAATATTAATTTGAGACCGAGTTAAGGAATGAGTCACGCCACACTATCACACAGAAGGAGAATGTTTTGGAGACGGATAATAACACAATCTTATTACATTAAACACACATTGTAATATTAATTTGGGACAGAGTTTAGGAATGAGTCACGCCACACTATCACACAGAAGGACAATGTTTTGGAGACGGATAATAACACAATCTTATTACATTAAACACACATTGTAATATTAATTTGGGACAGAGTTTAGGAATGAGTCACGCCACACTATCACACAGAAAGGCAATGTTTTTTAGACGGATAATAACACAATCTTATTATATTAAACACACATTGTAATATTAATTTGGGACAGAGTTTAGGAATGAATCAAGCCACACTATCAGACAGAAGGACAATGTTTTTTAGACTGTTAATAACATAATCTTATTATATTAAACACACATTGTAATATTAATTTGGGTCAGAGTTTAGGAATGAATCACGCCACACTATCACACAGAAGGACAATGTTTTTTAGACTGTTAATAACACAATCTTATTACATTAAACACACATTGTAATATTAATTTGGGACCGAGTTTAGGAATGAATCACGCCACACTATCACACAGAAGGACAATGTTTTTTAGACTGTTAATAACATAATCTTATTACATTAAACACACATTGTAATATTAATTTGGGACAGAGTTTAGGAATGAATCACGCCACACTATCACACAGAAGGACAATGTTTTTTAGACTGTTAATAACACAATCTTATTATATTAAACACACATTGTAATATTAATTTGGGACCGAGTTTAGGAATGAGTCACGCCACACTATCACACAGAAGGGCAATGTTTCTTAGACGGATAATAACATAATCTTATTACATTAAACACACATTGTAATATTAATTTGGGACCGAGTTTAGGAATGAATCACGCCACACTATCACACAGAAGGAGAATGTTTTTTAGACTGTTAATAACACAATCTTATTATATTAAACACACATTGTAATATTAATTTGGGACCGAGTTTAGGAATGAATCACGCCACACTATCACACAGAAGGACAATGTTTTTTAGACTGTTAATAACACAATCTTATTATATTAAACACACATTGTAATATTAATTTGGGACAGAGTTTAGGAATGAGTCACGCCACACTATCACACAGAAGGAGAATGTATTTTAGACGGATAATAACACAATCTTATTACATTAAACACACATTGTAATATTAATTTGGGACAGAGTTTAGGAATGAGTCACGCCACACTATCACACAGAAGGAGAATGTATTTTAGACGGATAATAACATAATCTTATTACATTAAACACACATTGTAATATTAATTTGGGACAGAGTTTAGGAATGAGTCACGCCACACTATCACACAGAAAGAGAATGTATTTTAGACGGATAATAACACAATCTTATTACATTAAACACACATTGTAATATTAATTTGGGACAGAGTTTAGGAATGAATCACGCCACACTATCACACAGAAGGAGAATGTATTTTAGACGGATAATAACACAATCTTATTACATTAAACACACATTGTAATATTAATTTGGGACAGAGTTTAGGAATGAATCACGCCACACTATCACACAGAAGGACAATGTATTTTAGACGGATAATAACACAATCTTATTACATTAAACACACATTGTAATATTAATTTGGGACAGAGTTTAGGAATGAGTCACGCCACACTATCACACAGAAGGAGAATGTATTTTAGACGGATAATAACACAATCTTATTACATTAAACACACATTGTAATATTAATTTGGGACAGAGTTTAGGAATGAGTCACGCCACACTATCACACAGAAGGAGAATGTATTTTAGACGGATAATAACACAATCTTATTACATTAAACACACATTGTAATATTAATTTGAGACCGAGTTAAGGAATGAGTCACGCCACACTATCACAAGAAGGAGAATGTTTTGGAGACGGATAATAACACAATCTTATTACATTAAACACACATTGTAATATTAATTTGAGACCGAGTTAAGGAATGAGTCACGCCACACTATCACACAGAAGGAGAATGTTTTGGAGACGGATAATAACACAATCTTATTACATTAAACACACATTGTAATATTAATTTGGGACAGAGTTTAGGAATGAGTCACGCCACACTATCACACAGAAGGACAATGTTTTGGAGACGGATAATAACACAATCTTATTACATTAAACACACATTGTAATATTAATTTGGGACAGAGTTTAGGAATGAGTCACGCCACACTATCACACAGAAAGGCAATGTTTTTTAGACGGATAATAACACAATCTTATTATATTAAACACACATTGTAATATTAATTTGGGACAGAGTTTAGGAATGAATCACGCCACACTATCACACAGAAGGGCAATGTTTTTTAGACGGATAATAACACAATCTTATTATATTAAACACACATTGTAATATTAATTTGGGACAGAGTTTAGGAATGAATCACGCCACACTATCACACAGAAGGACAATGTTTTTTAGACGGTTAATAACACAATCTTTTTACATTAAACACACATTCTAATATTAATTTGGGACCGAGTTTAGGAATGAATCACGCCACACTATCACACAGAAGGACAATGTTTTTTAGACAGTTAATAACACAATCTTATTACATTAAACACACATTGTAATATTAATTTGGGTCAGAGTTTAGGAATGAATCACGCCACACTATCACACAGAAGGACAATGTTTTTTAGACTGTTAATAACATAATCTTATTACATTAAACACACATTGTAATATTAATTTGGGACAGAGTTTAGGAATGAATCACGCCACACTATCACACAGAAGGACAATGTTTTTTAGACTGTTAATAACACAATCTTATTATATTAAACACACATTGTAATATTAATTTGGGACCGAGTTTAGGAATGAGTCACGCCACACTATCACACAGAAGGGCAATGTTTCTTAGACGGATAATAACATAATCTTATTACATTAAACACACATTGTAATATTAATTTGGGACCGAGTTTAGGAATGAATCACGCCACACTATCACACAGAAGGAGAATGTTTTTTAGACTGTTAATAACACAATCTTATTATATTAAACACACATTGTAATATTAATTTGGGACCGAGTTTAGGAATGAATCACGCCACACTATCACACAGAAGGACAATGTTTTTTAGACTGTTAATAACACAATCTTATTATATTAAACACACATTGTAATATTAATTTGGGACAGAGTTTAAGAATGAATCACGCCACACTATCACACAGAATGACAATGTTTTTTAGACTGTTAATAACACAATCTTATTACATTAAACACACATTGTAATATTAATTTGGGACAGAGTTTAGGAATGAGTCACGCCACACTATCACACAGAAGGAGAATGTATTTTAGACGGATAATAACATAATCTTATTACATTAAACACACATTGTAATATTAATTTGGGACAGAGTTTAGGAATGAGTCACGCCACACTATCACACAGAAAGAGAATGTATTTTAGACGGATAATAACACAATCTTATTACATTAAACACACATTGTAATATTAATTTGGGACAGAGTTTAGGAATGAATCACGCCACACTATCACACAGAAGGACAATGTTTCTTAGACGGATAATAACATAATCTTATTACATTAAACACACATTGTAATATTAATTTGGGACCGAGTTTAGGAATGAATCACGCCACACTATCACACAGAAGGACAATGTTTTTTAGACTGTTAATAACATAATCTTATTACATTAAACACACATTGTAATATTAATTTGGGACAGAGTTTAGGAATGAATCACGCCACACTATCACACAGAAGGACAATGTTTTTTAGACTGTTAATAACACAATCTTATTATATTAAACACACATTGTAATATTAATTTGGGACCGAGTTTAGGAATGAGTCACGCCACACTATCACACAGAAGGGCAATGTTTCTTAGACGGATAATAACATAATCTTATTACATTAAACACACATTGTAATATTAATTTGGGACCGAGTTTAGGAATGAATCACGCCACACTATCACACAGAAGGAGAATGTTTTTTAGACTGTTAATAACACAATCTTATTATATTAAACACACATTGTAATATTAATTTGGGACCGAGTTTAGGAATGAATCACGCCACACTATCACACAGAAGGACAATGTTTTTTAGACTGTTAATAACACAATCTTATTATATTAAACACACATTGTAATATTAATTTGGGACAGAGTTTAGGAATGAGTCACGCCACACTATCACACAGAAGGAGAATGTATTTTAGACGGATAATAACACAATCTTATTACATTAAACACACATTGTAATATTAATTTGGGACAGAGTTTAGGAATGAGTCACGCCACACTATCACACAGAAGGAGAATGTATTTTAGACGGATAATAACATAATCTTATTACATTAAACACACATTGTAATATTAATTTGGGACAGAGTTTAGGAATGAGTCACGCCACACTATCACACAGAAAGAGAATGTATTTTAGACGGATAATAACACAATCTTATTACATTAAACACACATTGTAATATTAATTTGGGACAGAGTTTAGGAATGAATCACGCCACACTATCACACAGAAGGAGAATGTATTTTAGACGGATAATAACACAATCTTATTACATTAAACACACATTGTAATATTAATTTGGGACAGAGTTTAGGAATGAATCACGCCACACTATCACACAGAAGGACAATGTATTTTAGACGGATAATAACACAATCTTATTACATTAAACACACATTGTAATATTAATTTGGGACAGAGTTTAGGAATGAGTCACGCCACACTATCACACAGAAGGAGAATGTATTTTAGACGGATAATAACACAATCTTATTACATTAAACACACATTGTAATATTAATTTGGGACAGAGTTTAGGAATGAGTCACGCCACACTATCACACAGAAGGAGAATGTATTTTAGACGGATAATAACACAATCTTATTACATTAAACACACATTGTAATATTAATTTGGGTCAGAGTTTAGGAATGAATCACGCCACACTATCACACAGAAGGACAATGTTTTTTAGACTGTTAATAACATAATCTTATTACATTAAACACACATTGTAATATTAATTTGGGACAGAGTTTAGGAATGAATCACGCCACACTATCACACAGAAGGACAATGTTTTTTAGACGGTTAATAACACAATCTTTTTACATTAAACACACATTCTAATATTAATTTGGGACCGAGTTTAGGAATGAATCACGCCACACTATCACACAGAAGGACAATGTTTTTTAGACAGTTAATAACACAATCTTATTACATTAAACACACATTGTAATATTAATTTGGGTCAGAGTTTAGGAATGAATCACGCCACACTATCACACAGAAGGACAATGTTTTTTAGACTGTTAATAACATAATCTTATTACATTAAACACACATTGTAATATTAATTTGGGACAGAGTTTAGGAATGAATCACGCCACACTATCACACAGAAGGACAATGTTTTTTAGACTGTTAATAACACAATCTTATTATATTAAACACACATTGTAATATTAATTTGGGACCGAGTTTAGGAATGAGTCACGCCACACTATCACACAGAAGGGCAATGTTTCTTAGACGGATAATAACATAATCTTATTACATTAAACACACATTGTAATATTAATTTGGGACCGAGTTTAGGAATGAATCACGCCACACTATCACACAGAAGGAGAATGTTTTTTAGACTGTTAATAACACAATCTTATTATATTAAACACACATTGTAATATTAATTTGGGACCGAGTTTAGGAATGAATCACGCCACACTATCACACAGAAGGACAATGTTTTTTAGACTGTTAATAACACAATCTTATTATATTAAACACACATTGTAATATTAATTTGGGACAGAGTTTAAGAATGAATCACGCCACACTATCACACAGAATGACAATGTTTTTTAGACTGTTAATAACACAATCTTATTACATTAAACACACATTGTAATATTAATTTGGGACAGAGTTTAGGAATGAGTCACGCCACACTATCACACAGAAGGAGAATGTATTTTAGACGGATAATAACATAATCTTATTACATTAAACACACATTGTAATATTAATTTGGGACAGAGTTTAGGAATGAGTCACGCCACACTATCACACAGAAAGAGAATGTATTTTAGACGGATAATAACACAATCTTATTACATTAAACACACATTGTAATATTAATTTGGGACAGAGTTTAGGAATGAATCACGCCACACTATCACACAGAAGGAGAATGTATTTTAGACGGATAATAACACAATCTTATTACATTAAACACACATTGTAATATTAATTTGGGACAGAGTTTAGGAATGAATCACGCCACACTATCACACAGAAGGACAATGTATTTTAGACGGATAATAACACAATCTTATTACATTAAACACACATTGTAATATTAATTTGGGACAGAGTTTAGGAATGAGTCACGCCACACTATCACACAGAAGGAGAATGTATTGGAGACGGATAATAACACAATCTTATTACATTAAACACACATTGTAATATTAATTTGGGACAGAGTTTAGGAATGAGTCACGCCACACTATCACACAGAAGGACAATGTTTTGGAGACGGATAATAACACAATCTTATTACATTAAACACACATTGTAATATTAATTTGGGACAGAGTTTAGGAATGAGTCACGCCACACTATCACACAGAAGGAGAATGTATTTTAGACGGATAATAACATAATCTTATTACATTAAACACACATTGTAATATTAATTTGGGACAGAGTTTAGGAATGAGTCACGCCACACTATCACACAGAAAGAGAATGTATTTTAGACGGATAATAACACAATCTTATTACATTAAACACACATTGTAATATTAATTTGGGACAGAGTTTAGGAATGAATCACGCCACACTATCACACAGAAGGAGAATGTATTTTAGACGGATAATAACACAATCTTATTACATTAAACACACATTGTAATATTAATTTGGGACAGAGTTTAGGAATGAGTCACGCCACACTATCACACAGAAGGACAATGTTTTGGAGACGGATAATAACACAATCTTATTACATTAAACACACATTGTAATATTAATTTGGGACAGAGTTTAGGAATGAGTCACGCCACACTATCACACAGAAAGGCAATGTTTTTTAGACGGATAATAACACAATCTTATTATATTAAACACACATTGTAATATTAATTTGGGACAGAGTTTAGGAATGAATCACGCCACACTATCACACAGAAGGGCAATGTTTTTTAGACGGATAATAACACAATCTTATTACATTAAACACACATTGTAATATTAATTTGAGACCGAGTTAAGGAATGAGTCACGCCACACTATCACACAGAAGGAGAATGTTTTGGAGACGGATAATAACACAATCTTATTACATTAAACACACATTGTAATATTAATTTGGGACAGAGTTTAGGAATGAGTCACGCCACACTATCACACAGAAGGACAATGTTTTGGAGACGGATAATAACACAATCTTATTACATTAAACACACATTGTAATATTAATTTGGGACAGAGTTTAGGAATGAGTCACGCCACACTATCACACAGAAAGGCAATGTTTTTTAGACGGATAATAACACAATCTTATTATATTAAACACACATTGTAATATTAATTTGGGACAGAGTTTAGGAATGAATCACGCCACACTATCACACAGAAGGGCAATGTTTTTTAGACGGATAATAACACAATCTTATTATATTAAACACACATTGTAATATTAATTTGGGACAGAGTTTAGGAATGAATCACGCCACACTATCACACAGAAGGACAATGTTTTTTAGACGGTTAATAACACAATCTTTTTACATTAAACACACATTCTAATATTAATTTGGGACCGAGTTTAGGAATGAATCACGCCACACTATCACACAGAAGGACAATGTTTTTTAGACGGTTAATAACACAATCTTATTACATTAAACACACATTGTAATATTAATTTGGGTCAGAGTTTAGGAATGAATCACGCCACACTATCACACAGAAGGACAATGTTTTTTAGACTGTTAATAACATAATCTTATTACATTAAACACACATTGTAATATTAATTTGGGACAGAGTTTAGGAATGAATCACGCCACACTATCACACAGAAGGACAATGTTTTTTAGACTGTTAATAACACAATCTTATTATATTAAACACACATTGTAATATTAATTTGGGACCGAGTTTAGGAATGAGTCACGCCACACTATCACACAGAAGGGCAATGTTTCTTAGACGGATAATAACATAATCTTATTACATTAAACACACATTGTAATATTAATTTGGGACCGAGTTTAGGAATGAATCACGCCACACTATCACACAGAAGGAGAATGTTTTTTAGACTGTTAATAACACAATCTTATTATATTAAACACACATTGTAATATTAATTTGGGACCGAGTTTAGGAATGAATCACGCCACACTATCACACAGAAGGACAATGTTTTTTAGACTGTTAATAACACAATCTTATTATATTAAACACACATTGTAATATTAATTTGGGACAGAGTTTAAGAATGAATCACGCCACACTATCACACAGAATGACAATGTTTTTTAGACTGTTAATAACACAATCTTATTACATTAAACACACATTGTAATATTAATTTGGGACAGAGTTTAGGAATGAGTCACGCCACACTATCACACAGAAGGAGAATGTATTTTAGACGGATAATAACATAATCTTATTACATTAAACACACATTGTAATATTAATTTGGGACAGAGTTTAGGAATGAGTCACGCCACACTATCACACAGAAAGAGAATGTATTTTAGACGGATAATAACACAATCTTATTACATTAAACACACATTGTAATATTAATTTGGGACAGAGTTTAGGAATGAATCACGCCACACTATCACACAGAAGGAGAATGTATTTTAGACGGATAATAACACAATCTTATTACATTAAACACACATTGTAATATTAATTTGGGACAGAGTTTAGGAATGAATCACGCCACACTATCACACAGAAGGACAATGTATTTTAGACGGATAATAACACAATCTTATTACATTAAACACACATTGTAATATTAATTTGGGACAGAGTTTAGGAATGAGTCACGCCACACTATCACACAGAAGGAGAATGTATTTTAGACGGATAATAACACAATCTTATTACATTAAACACACATTGTAATATTAATTTGGGACAGAGTTTAGGAATGAATCACGCCACACTATCAGACAGTAGGACAATGTATTTTAGACGGATAATAACACAATCTTATTACATTAAACACACATTGTAATATTAATTTGGGACAGAGTTTAGGAATGAGTCACGCCACACTATCACACAGAAGGAGAATGTATTTTAGACGGATAATAACACAATCTTATTACATTAAACACACATTGTAATATTAATTTGAGACCGAGTTAAGGAATGAGTCACGCCACACTATCACACAGAAGGAGAATGTTTTGGAGACGGATAATAACACAATCTTATTACATTAAACACACATTGTAATATTAATTTGAGACCGAGTTAAGGAATGAGTCACGCCACACTATCACACAGAAGGAGAATGTTTTGGAGACGGATAATAACACAATCTTATTACATTAAACACACATTGTAATATTAATTTGGGACAGAGTTTAGGAATGAGTCACGCCACACTATCACACAGAAGGACAATGTTTTGGAGACGGATAATAACACAATCTTATTACATTAAACACACATTGTAATATTAATTTGGGACAGAGTTTAGGAATGAGTCACGCCACACTATCACACAGAAAGGCAATGTTTTTTAGACGGATAATAACACAATCTTATTATATTAAACACACATTGTAATATTAATTTGGGACAGAGTTTAGGAATGAATCACGCCACACTATCACACAGAAGGGCAATGTTTTTTAGACGGATAATAACACAATCTTATTATATTAAACACACATTGTAATATTAATTTGGGACAGAGTTTAGGAATGAATCACGCCACACTATCACACAGAAGGACAATGTTTTTTAGACGGTTAATAACACAATCTTTTTACATTAAACACACATTCTAATATTAATTTGGGACCGAGTTTAGGAATGAATCACGCCACACTATCACACAGAAGGACAATGTTTTTTAGACGGTTAATAACACAATCTTATTACATTAAACACACATTGTAATATTAATTTGGGTCAGAGTTTAGGAATGAATCACGCCACACTATCACACAGAAGGACAATGTTTTTTAGACGGTTAATAACACAATCTTATTACATTAAACACACATTGTAATATTAATTTGGGTCAGAGTTTAGGAATGAATCACGCCACACTATCACACAGAAGGACAATGTTTTTTAGACGGTTAATAACACAATCTTATTACATTAAACACACATTGTAATATTAATTTGGGTCAGAGTTTAGGAATGAATCACGCCACACTATCACACAGAAGGACAATGTTTTTTAGACTGTTAATAACACAATCTTATTACATTAAACACACATTGTAATATTAATTTGGGTCAGAGTTTAGGAATGAATCACGCCACACTATCACACAGAAGGACAATGTTTTTTAGACGGTTAATAACACAATCTTATTACATTAAACACACATTGTAATATTAATTTGGGTCAGAGTTTAGGAATGAATCACGCCACACTATCACACAGAAGGACAATGTTTTTTAGACTGTTAATAACACAATCTTATTACATTAAACACACATTGTAATATTAATTTGGGTCAGAGTTTAGGAATGAATCACGCCACACTATCACACAGAAGGACAATGTTTTTTAGACGGTTAATAACACAATCTTATTACATTAAACACACATTGTAATATTAATTTGGGACAGAGTTTAGGAATGAATCACGCCACACTATCACACAGAAGGAGAATGTTTTGGAGACGGATAATAACACAATCTTATTACATTAAACACACATTGTAATATTAATTTGGGTCAGAGTTTAGGAATGAATCACGCCACACTATCACACAGAAGGACAATGTTTTTTAGACTGTTAATAACACAATCTTATTACATTAAACACACAAAATTGTAATATTAATTTGGGACAGAGTTTAGGAATGAATCACGCCACACTATCACACAGAAGGACAATGTTTTTTAGACGGATAATAACACAATCTTATTACATTAAACACACATTGTAATATTAATTTGGGACAGAGTTTAGGAATGAATCACGCCACACTATCAGACAGTAGGACACGAGGACGAGTATGAGCTTCCTTGAACGTGCTGGAGCGTGGGATACTGCAAGCCCGCATCACGCGGTTATGAGTAGGTATTGTACTCACCCCCTACTCATCTGAGTGGAATTATTGTTAGGATATTAGAGACAATGAATATATGGCGGGGAAATGGCAACCCTTTTATATAGAACCGTGTCGATTTAGAAGTGGTTGATAACAGGTAACGGATGTAGATTCTTAAAAAAACATTACATTACATGATACAAATTGTCGTAGAATGTATATTTAACCTAACGCATTGTCTTCAACCTTAGTTTAACTGACATAAGTTTTTAGGTTAGAGTGTAATTTTTTTCTTTAAAAGTCTAATGATGAATGTCTAATCCAAGGTCTATTAAGAAATATATTGTAAAAATACCAATAAATTCCTGCTAGTTAGTAACATTTAAATGCTATAATTAGCAACACTTTTGTCAAAACACGATTATCCACAGTTAAGACTTTAATTGATCAAGAACAGGTTTTAATGGTTACATTTGAGGATGATTGAATCATTGAGTGTTTTTTGTGGGAAATTGTGTTTTTTTTTCAGCGAGCGAAGATCACTCCAACATAAACCAAACTTTTTTACAAATAAATAGTGCAAAAACAATACACAAACTTTCTCATTAAATAATTTCCAAAACTAAATAATAACTATTAGTCACCAAAAATTGGATTTTTGTAATTGTTAATTAAAAAGTGAAAATAAACTATAGACGCTGTCTTTGAAAATAAATAAGTGAATAAACTTACCAATTATTCCTAACAGCATATGTGGTTTACTAAGATGTAACACGCGGACATCTTCATGGTCTACTAAAATTTGAACTAATCTGTTGAGACGTATTTTACTACAGTCCTATGTTTTTTTTTTTTTTATAACTCAGAGATAGCAACTAGTGCGTTTTGTTTGGGTCCTTAGAGACTACATTTAAACATTTAAGTACAAGTTTTATCTAAGCTATTAGATTACATTTTGAAAACAAATGTCTAACTATTTGTTTTTTTTATCCCCAAATTTAAGTTATCAACCAACTTGAAAATACGTCCCAAGGTATGGCTAATATAAGTCTACATACTAAATTTTATTAAAATCGGTTCACTCGTTTTTCACATACGACAGACGACAGAGAAACCTCAATCCAAAAAGTATTTTTTCTCTTTCAATTTTCATATAAGGTCACTCTTGATCAACTTTTGTTCTCTTCAGACCCTGGCGGTATTCGACGGCTAAAGGGTCCCTTTTCTTCTCATTTTTTATAAGGCGGTAATGACCGAAAGATTTTTCACCTTTAAACAACAAGATAAGAAAAATGATGCGAACTACCTGGTTTTGGGAAACAAAGGACATGAATGTTTAGGTGCAGTGATCCTGAAGATTCATAAAACAAGAATAATAATAAAACCTCTAGGATCTTCATATCAGTTACATGCGCGCGCATACAGTATAGACTCATAATCATTTTACCTAACTATTTAGCCATTGTGTGTCTCCATTTGGCCTCATTATTGTTATAAATCAATATCTTTAATTCTCTTGTTACCAAAATTGAGCGCAATAACCTTTGTAACGACTGCTAATAAATATTTTGCTTTTATTTGTATCTCCTTTGAAACTAGACAATGTATTCCCCCTAAGGTAATTACCAGAGACTGTACAATAAATTTATCTAATAAATCTGTACCAACATTGTCCTTCCCAAGTTATATAGCACAATGCCGTTATGTTGGTATACATGTTTATGGTACATCAGTAAAGTTTACGACTGTCCGGATTTAATAGATGTGGTGTGGAAATTTCAAGCATACCAACTGTACAGCTGGAAAATACAATTTGTGTCTAACATTTCACAGTTATAATTTGTAATTATGCTGTTCTGATGATGCCCTCCCCCCAGTGTTGTATTTTCTTGTATATACGTAATATGTGATGGGTCGAGGTTCCTTGCATACACTGGCTTCTGTCAAGTCCCCCGTCTGTATGGTGGGCATATCTAGGTACTTTTTTTCATTTTTTCATAACCCAAAACAAATTACAAAAATCACTAACGATTTTGTTAAAATTTGTCTCGTATTTCTCCGAAAATACTTGTTTGTGATTTATCGTTAAAAACCAAAAAACTGCCATGGAACTGTTACAAATTGTAATTTCTCAAAATCAGCTCCACCGATTTCACACAACCTTCAGTGCAATGTGAAACTTTGTGTTACAAAACTTTGATCATCTCCATAGAAAGTTTGTGCGTCGACTCGTCTCGGAGAGTTCCTGCTGTACATTGGGTCTTCATTTATGTTGAGAATAACTAAAACTTAGATAACAGATTGCTTATGAATGGTGATAAGGGATGTCTCTAATAACACACCTTACCCCTAGAGACATAATGATTACGTCATTTCACTTTTGTAAATTGACGTTTATTTGCCAGTTTTGTGTAATAAATCGTTGCTGGTAAAAAGGTGTAAAGTTGTTATTTTAGTTTCAGGTAGAGACACCGGCGGCGCTTCTAAAGGGGAGGAGTGGCAAAGGGCAACATTTGATTTACACGCTCGGTCTCCTTTGTAAACATTAACAATCAACGCGCCCCCCCCCCACCAACGTTCTTCAAAAACATTCCATTTAGAAAATTAGTCACTTTATCCAGGTATGGCGTTTCGGACGATTTTACAAGAAGAATGTAAAAAAAATGCGAGAGTAAAAAAAAAAACTTTCGGAATTCTAAAATACATTGCAATAATAAACTGTCCCTAGAGAACGGCCTTGGTAATCACCTAACACCTAACCTAACCTAACATAACACCTAACCTAACTTAACCTAACACCAAACCTAACCTAACCTAACACCTAACCTAACCTAACATAACACCTAACCTAACCTAACCTAACACCTAACCTAACCTAACACCTAACCTAACCTAACCTAACATAACACCTAACCTAACCTAACCTAACCTAACCTAACACCTAACCTAACCTAACCAAACCTAACCTAACCTAACATAACACCTAACCTAACCTAACCTAACACCTAACCTAACTTAACACCTAACCTAACCTAACCTAACCTAACCTAACACCTAACCTAACCTAACCTAACCTAACACCTAACCTAACCTAACCTAACCTAACCTAACCTAACCTAACCTAACCTAACACCTAACCTAACCTAACACCTAACCTAACCTAACCTACGCCTTTTTTACTTAGTCTTGAGTTAGATCATTTCCTATCGCGTTTCCCTTGTTATCTTAAGTCTCTGACCTTATCTTTAGTTAATAAGACGATGACGAACGAAAGGTTTTCGTCACTAAATAACAAAAGAGAAAAAATAAACTGTATACAAAAAATGCACAAAGTTTCTCCCTTACTTCTCACCAAAACCAATCAAAATTATTTGTCACTAAAAACATGTTGGTAGTTGACAGCCAAAACAACATAATAAAATATTCATATATTAAACAAGGCGTTACCGGGGTACTTCTTTAAAATCGAGTTTTAACGACGTCAATCGAGGTTCATTTCAGTTTTGCAAATTATACCTGAACAGTATACAGTATAACAAACACACAGAACACAATTCCCACAAAAAATACGCCCAAATATCAGACACGTTTCAACGACAAGGTCGTCCTCTGAACAGTATAGTTTATTTGTGGGGTTGTGTCATTAATCCTTCACATTTCAAATTGGAACGAAATAGGTTTTTATAAATTAAAGTATTTTCTAAGAGTCTCATTTTTGTTTTTTAAACCTTAACATGTTATGGTTACGATTAGTTTTGGTTTTGAGGATAAGTGAGTTAAGGTGTTTAATAGTTAAGGTGTTTGATAGTTTAAGTGTTTAATAGTTCAGGTGTTTAATAGTTTAGGCGTTTAATAGTTAAGGTGTTTAATAGTTAAAGTGTTTAATAGTTAAGATGTTTAATAGTTAAAGTGTTTAATAGTTAAGGTGTTTAATAGTTAAGGTGTTTAATAGTTAAGGTGTTTAATAGTTAAGGTGTTTAATAGTTAAAGTGTTTAATAGTTAAGATGTTTAATAGTTAAAGTGTTTAATAGTTAAGGTGTTTAATAGTTAAGGTGTTTAATAGTTAAGGTGTTTAATAGTTAAAGCGTTTAATAGTTAAGATGTTTAATAGTTAAAGTGTTTAATAGTTAAGGTGTTTAATAGTTAAGGTGTTTAATAGTTAAGGTGTTTAATAGTTAAAGTGTTTAATAGTTAAGATGTTTAATAGTTAAAGTGTTTAATAGTTAAGGTGTTTAATAGTTAAGGTGTTTAATAGTTAAGGTGTTTAATAGTTAAGGTGTTTAATAGTTAAGGTGTTTAATAGTTAAGGTGTTTAATAGTTAAGGTGATTAATATTTAAGGTGTTTAATAGCTAAGGTGTTTAATAGTTAAAGTGTTTAATAATTAAGGTGTTTAATAGCTAAGGTGTTTGATAGTTAAGGTATTTAATAGTCAAGGTGTTTAATAGTTAAAGTGTTTGATAGTTGAGATGTTTAATAGTTAAGGTGTTTAATAGTTTAGGTGTTTAATAGTTAAGGTGTTTAATAGTTAAGGTGATTAATATTTAAGGTGTTTAATAGCTAAGGTGTTTGATAGTTAAGGTATTTAATAGTCAAGGTGTTTAATAGTTAAAGTGTTTGATAGTTGAGATGTTTAATAGTTAAGGTGTTTAATAATTAAGGTGTTTAATAGTTATGGTTTTTAATAGTTAAGGTGCTTAATAGTGAAAGTGTTTAATAGTTAAGGTACTTAATAGTTAAGGTGCTTAATAGTTAAAGTGTTTAATTAGTTAAGGTTAGTTTATGCACTCCAGTAGATATGTTAGTTTAGATTTAGTTTATAAGCAAGACACTCCGATGATGATAACCATGTTATCGAAATGTACATCAGGGCAATTAGTGGAAATAATTAATAAAGAACAATTAATCAGATAATTTTGTTTTATTTTAAAGTTTCTAGTGATTGTGGTTAGGGACAAATTCGAATCATTATTGTGAATTTCACCATAGTGCTCAACAAGATTGTATAATAATTAAGGTGTTTGTTCACTTTTTTCCACTGTTTAGATGTCCACTAGATGTCTGTCTCTCTGTAAGTCGCAACCAGTCTACACAGACAAGACGATAAATCCGATATATTTCAAACTCAGCATTAATATTCTTTATATTGTCATCCTTCATATAGGAAATTAAAGCGAGAACAAAAAAATGACCTTGGGGTAGTTAAGAGGCAAATCGGATTGAAATATTATTGGGTATCAAATGAAACCGAAATTATTCTAATTACGAATATGTATTTTTATTTGAGGAATAAATTATTATGTTGGCGTTAGGCAGCTTAAAAGGTTTCAACTTTATAAAAAATAACTGTCCTTATACGCATACAGACACATGACTCTTTTATTTTAAACCCTTATTGAAATAGATGTAAATGGATGTAGTGATTGGTTATAATGAAGGTTCCATATCATATTACTCATAATGATTGTGATTACATGGTACTATATGAATGAATACCAGTAATGAGCCTCTAATGTCTTGATCAGTGATGTTACACGCCTACAACACTCACTCATCTTGTACCAAATATGGTTGGACTTGTCTCGGTACTAACTGACTCATTTATTGTAGCCAGGGTGCGACGAAAGTACGGTATCTATTTTATTATATTCACTTATAAATGACGTTGAAAATCAATGTTTGGGTAATTATTTTTATTACAGTTAAAAGCGTGACAAAATTGCGTCGCTTTTAAAGGTTTTTCAGGAAAGGTTAATAATTTAACTAATCTAGGTTAAGTTTGGTGATCGTAAAACAATTTGACGTAAAATCATCAAACATTTGACGTAAGTTTTTGAAAATTTGAAGATCATTCAAAAACCTTTTTGAATGATCTTCAAATTTCATGGTTTCGGAAAACAGAGAAAATGTACCTAAAAAATGTATGTACTTTGTTTAATGTTCAGAAAATAATACAATGTTATTTTAAAATTTCTTACTATTAATGCCTGTCAAAAAACAACTGATCTTTCATCTGTTGATGCTGTGTTTCTTATATTATTAATCTTGGTGTTACAATTTCTGTAAACAACATATCAAAGTATACAATGTGCTTCTTATAAATTGTCAATGGTATTGAGATATATTTTCATATACATTATATTATAATTATTTATATAATAAATATAATGTAAATATAATATCTTATACAATAATTTTTGTTACAGGTGAGTGGGTCTGATATTCTGATAAACATTTTTCGGTAAGTTTAAAAAAAAACATTTTGTTGTTTCTTCTTTTTTTGTCTTTCTTTAATCAGCTACAATAAAAATCATATTCTATTTTTTAATTTTGTGGAATTTTGTATATCATCTTCAGAGATACAATACACACTATTATTGTACCTCTTTGTACTGTTAGTGTTTTATTGTGGTTTTAGGGAATTTTCTTTCATTTCAATTCTTTTCAATTCATTTCTATTATTTAAAAATTGAGTTTATGTTTAACTCCTCGCCCGCGCCCCTTGTGCATAATTATGAATTGTGTAGCCTCACTCACCGTGCAATTATAAGAAAAGACATCGGTAAAAAGAAAAATAATTTTTGATAATTTACTAACACCCAGAAAAGTTTTTGTTGATCTTGCAACACGCAATCACTTAATAAATATTTTAACTGCATTGAATTAAACTTTATATTTAACATTATTGTTATGGGATTAAAACAAAGGGAGTGGCAGATGTTAACAGTCAATCTTTACTTAAATAATTTGACGAATGTTTAATGTCAGGATAAATAACTGAGTCACTTAACAAAACAGCGATGTTGACATTTGGATTTCCCGCCTTATCAGTCCCTAACACGGTAGTCTGGGTCACGCAAAGTTATTCCACTTTCGATTTTCGACAAAGAATGCAACCTTGGCGTGTCTACTGCCATACTGGTGTAATTTAATTATCAACTTACACATTTTGAAACCAGTCGTGTAAACTGTATAATGATCAATAACGAGAGAGTTTTGCGGTTGATTTAAAAATATATTTTGTCTTTGATTTATTTGTTTTATCTTTCCCATAATATATTGTAATGAAATGTGATACGTCAAAATATCTGTCGTAGTTTTGCTGAAATAAATTTTTTTTTTAAATCTGTTGTTTTCAATGAGCTCTGTAGAAAAACGATATTAATACAATGTAGTTATATTATGACGCAAAAACTTTGCCATAACTCGAGATTAGTCACTGGCTGCTTTGAGGTTACCAAAATGTATTCTCTAAAGATACAAACAGAAAATCTCCTCAAAACATCGTGTCTAGAGTTCTTAGTAAATTCTTCGTATAAAAATGTTATAAAAGACCTATTTTTATTATTTCGAATTCGTTCGATGCTTGCAAGTATATTTTGTCTTGTTGTTTAAAATGTATCAAACCTCTCGGTCATCATCACTTTTTTTTTAAAAAAGGCAGAAAAGAACATTTATTATCCACCCTTAGCTCTCGAATTCTCTAATAATCAGAGTTGTAAAAGCACAAGATTAGAGCTAGAGAGACTTGATAGGAAAGATGAAAGCTAGGGATCTAATCCAAGACTAGGTTCACTTGAGATTGCCAAGCCTGTACTCACTAGAGTGAGCCCCTGAGGGGGTACGTAAAATGTGCAGGTATAATTGGTAACAGAATTAATTTTGACTTCTTCATTAAAAACACTATATACGAGAGTACGATAAACACTTATATCATAGAGAGAGAGAGAGAGAGAGAGAGAGAGAGAGAGAGAGAGAGAGAGAGAGAGAGAGAGAGAGAGAGAGAGAGAGAGAGAGAGAGAGAGAGAGAGAGAGAGAGAGAGAGAGAGAGAGAGAGAGAGAGAGAGAGAGAGAGAGAGAGAGAGGAGAGGAGAGAGAGAGAGAGAGAGAGAGAGAGAGAGAGAGAGAGAGAGAGAGAGAGACAGAGAGAGAGAGAGAGAGAGAGAGAGAGAGAGAGAGGGAGAGAGAGACAGAGAGAGAGAGAGAGGGGGGGGGAGAGAGAGGGAGAGGGGGGGAGAGAGAGAGAGAGAGAGAGAGAGAGAGAGAGAGAGAGAGAGAGAGAGAGAGAGAGAGAGAGAGAGAGAGAGAGACTTTTATAGCCACTTATATTCCATTTGACAGTTTTCGGGAGATGACAACTTGTGCAATTTATTTAGGTTCTTACATGTTATATTTTGGACACATTTTAGAAACAGTTTGGCCAGCTATACAACATTTTAGGTTATCGCTTCAAAAGTTGGCATAAATATTCCCAATACTAAATTCATTAAAATCTGTCTTCTCGTTTAATTTGTATTTTGTAAAGGCAAAAACCTGTCCTGTCGTCATCGCCTTTTAAAACGAAGTAAGAAAAGAGTCTAAAATAAAGATCTACAGGGAGTTTGTCAAGAGAAGGATCTAACCCAAGACTACACGGAAATATGTGTAGATCCAGCTAGGTACTCTCGGGATTGCTAACCCCTTCATTAAATCAAGCTCCTGAGGTAAGTACTGTGCATGCGGTAAATTGATATAATTCCAAAAAACGATTTATTTTAGGTTTAAAATACCTTCTAAACTATTCGTAAAACTTGAAATATATTATTTGCCGCACAACACACCCTTAATGTGAGAAAATAAAAATGAAATTATCACAACGTTTAACATTATGCACATGAACTATAAATACAAAATGGCGGATATGGGTCAAAGCCTTAAAGGGTTAAACAAACAAGAGGTACTTGCGTTAACCTGATGAAGGCTATCACATGCAATAAGAATGTTTCTCCAGGAACACGTGTTTCCAGTACTCCAGGGTAAAACTTGTTGTTTATAGTCCTAACTACGAGCTTGCTCATTATATCGGCAAATCAGCTGTACATGTTCCTGGAGGCATCTTAAAATCCACAGTGTAAGTTCCAGCTTTTGCCTGCTTCTTCGTACAGAGTGTCTCGCAATCAGTGTGCCGAATTTGAGAGCAGTGTTTCTAGACAATAAAATGTTCATTGGTTTGTTTTTCGTATGTTTGTGTTATTCCTATAACACGATGTCCCTCCAGAATGGAATGTGATAACGATACCAAATTTGGCAGAATGTTAGAGGTTACAGTGGACCACAAAATAATATAATTTTTTACTTAACCGTTTTAAAATTGCGGTCATTTAAATATTTATTCAAAACATCTCGAAAAAAGTTTTTACAAAATATTTAGCCCTTTTCATACTGTTTATATTGTAATTTGTTGTTTAAAACCAAAAACCTCCTGGTCATCTTTGACTTACAAAACTACATAAAATAAAGAAACCCTTGTCCTGGAATATTTTAATAACGTCAGTGTCGGAAAAGAACAAGAGTTGGTCAATATAGATCTGTTGGAAAGATGAAAGAGAGGGATCTAACCCAAGACTGCTTCAGCTAAGAACAGCGGGATTACCGTGGACGTTCTCACTGTAGTCAGCTGCTGAGGGTTCCCTACTCAGCTGTTAATTTTAAAATTAAATTTTAACAAATAACTATAATAAAATTAGAACCATGTACACTATCCCCTCCCCCTAAAAAGCACTTGCTTGTATTTTGCTAATACATTTTTTACTTATTTTATTTTATATATACCAGCAATACGTATTCATTATTTTATATGTACTGTATCAACAATACGTATTCCATTCTATTCTTTTTTACTAAATTTTGCTGAGACCCTAAGTTTCAAAAATTACCTGGTTATAGATGCATTCTTTACATTATGCTCAAAATATTTGCATCAGTAATTTTAGTCAAAAGTTTAACATTGTTTTTACGAATAAAATCCAAAATGGTGAATAGTCTACGTTTTAAAACAAATAAACGTACTTGCAATTAATTAAAGTTTACAAAAGACGCAAAACACATATTTTGATTAAAATATAACAAAATATTTCCCTGTACTTTTTTTAAAAGAAATATTTTTATTGATAGACTTTTTTGTCAAAAAGTACCCTTTTCATATTTTGAATTTTCGCGAAATTTCAAACTAGTATCCACATGAATGTGGAATTTTCTTTTTCCTGATTAATTAAAGACTCTCCCAGTCATCATCGTCTTAGAAAAAACAAACAAGTAAATAGCATAAAATAAATAACTTTATCCCTCGAATGCTCTTAATAACGTCAGGGTCGGAAGAGAACAAGAATTGGTTAAGAGAGACCTGATGGAAAATATAGAAGAGAGGGCTTATATACCATGCGTCATCAAAAATGGTGAAAAATGGTAAGACATTATACCATGTCTTAATGTAGAGGTAATATTTCAAAAAAAAAATTTATCGATTATGATAGTTAAAAATTTTTTCTTTATGCAAGTTAACTAGGGTTAGCGCCTTCAAAAGAAGTCAAAAATCTACCCACTAGAAATACATGTTTAAAATACTACAAGTATTACAATTTTCTAATACTAAGCAATTAATTTAAGATATTCACCAATATCGTTATATATACCAGTTCTTAATACTCTCCCATAAGACCACTTACCTTCAAAACCATAAAGTACTAAATTTGTAATAAACATTCGAGTTGTTTTTCCATCTTTCAGTAATTACATGTTTATCGCGTACACGTTGATTACACTTTGCGGAAATGTTTTCATCGAGGTTAGTATAGTTAGGGCAGGTTAACGTGATGTTTTCAGCAATGCTAGTATAGTTAGGGCAGGTTTTCGTTCCCACGGTACGGTGCATTCCCACCCACTGCATTCCTAGTCTTGTTTCACTTTGGCTGACCAATTTATTCATGCCAGATTTTAATCTTCTAATAAACGCGGGCAGGAGTTGAACTTAAAACCCATTTGCAAACGAAGTGTGCGCGTTGAATAATTGCCGTTGCGTGTGGGTTTTGGGAAAGCGCGCGTGTCTGTGCGTGTCCTGAGATTTTCTAATTATATGTTTTCATTGTAACGCTGGATTTAAAACGGGTCCTTTACTTGTTTTCATGTTTATCCAGGATTACTGCTTATTTGAATGTTGTGTTCGCCATACAATTTTTTTCTAGACAAATGGACGCTTTTATGAAACGTAATCGTCATGGGTTCGATTCTAGTTGGTAACAATTATTTTTTTCCTGCGATTATAATCAAATCTATCGTAATATTACGCTGTAAAGCAATAAATTGTATAGAACTATTTTGTGCTATGTATAGTTGACAATTTTATCAATAGTAATGTAAAATGTACAATTATTTGTATTGTTATGTTGGCAAGTCAAGTTAAACCGATGGCTTTTTATAATTACACCATCAAAACAAATTGATGTTGCCAGCATGGTACTACCCAGCCCGATCATACAGTGTAGTGTAATACAAGCAGTTCTTCTAAATGTAATGCCCAAAAGTTGGTTTCTTGGACCTTGTAAGAAATATTAAATTATATTGGTAGATAAAGTGGATTTACCCAGTAGGGTAAGTTTGTTTAAAACAGTTGTTTAACTACTTTCTTGACGTCAGGTAGGCCCCAGCGGGCCTCGAAGCTGTACTTATGTGAAGGTACCTCCACTCGTTACGCTCGCGTCAGTGATTCAGCTCTTCCGGATCTCGTAACTATACGAATATCATATTTTCATCAAAATCGGTTTCCTAATTACATTTTAACTATAAGGTTATAACCTAACCTAACCTAACCTAATTACATTTTAACTATAAGTTTATAACATAACCTAACCTAACATACTATAACCTAGCCTAACCTAACCTAACCTAACCTAACCTTAACGTTATATTTATTACAGATTGCGACCAATAACTCAAGTGAGTACGGGCGTGGCATTCCCGAGAAACCTAGCTGGTTGTACACTTTTATATTCCTCACATTCATTTCCACTATCAGGGCTCTCTTGACCACTTGTTGTTCACTTCCGACTCTGATGCTATTCGAGAGCTTGTGGTCATTTTTATTTTCTTTTTTTTATATATAAGGCGATGATGACCGAGAGGATTTTCACCTTTAAAAAAATTACATCTAAATTGATTTTTTTAAGAAGAAAAACATTTTGAGTTTTAGTCTTATTAAAGCTATTCCCACAAACTGTCATACACTTTTTGAGATATGCACAAATTTAATCAAAATCTATAACCACAGAGACAGACAGAGATCATTCCAAATAATATCTTTATTCTATAATACGTATATACCCTTAGGGGCTTATTTACGTTGAGTACAGGCTTGACTATATCGAAGGATCATATATAACCTCTTTTTTCATGAGGCAATCACGACCGAAAGCTTTTTTTGGTTTAAACAAAAATTTTTAACGTCTCAAATGATGGGACGGGAATTTTTTTTAAAGTGTTTGAAAAATTGTAGGCAGGTAGAAAACTTTATTTACTCAATGATGTTTCAAAAATTTAACAATTATTTTCCAAGATTGTTCAACAAAACTAATCGTAACTTGGAATATTGTAGACAAACGTAAAATACTTTAACAATTCCATACGTGTTGTTGAGTGAAGATAAATATTGTAAACTCCTAATTTCCTACTTTAAGAGCGGATTTCTCCTGAAAACAAAAATTAAAATATTTTATGCATGCTAAAAATGTGGATAAATGTATTCAGTTTTTATTGCCCTGTAATTTAAGTTTAATTAGTTTATTTATACCTAATTTGCATTGATATTAACAATTTATTCAACCCAGTGCATAAAATACAGGGTAAGCTTGTTGCATGGTCACAGAAAACCAACAAAGTAATTTTCGTCATCCCGTCCGTCCGTCGTTGTTGTCCTCTACATAAACACGACAAGGACCAGACAGGAACATGACATTTAGCATGAGACTATAGTGAGTTCATATAAAACCCTATAAATTCAGAAATATTTAGATGTTATCAACTCTACCTCTGTACGAGGATATTGTATTGTAAAACATATAACTTCAAAACCAACCTCGTAAGAAATGTGATGAGATCCGGTAATGGAAACTTGTTAACACATTTGACGCCCAGTAAGGCTTAACTAATGTCAAAGTAGTGGTTTACACAATTACCTTTAGCCTAAACAACAAGAAACAATAACAAGTTTTATGTGAAAATTAAAATTTATTTAAGTAATATTATCAAATAGGAGTATATTATATATACCTAGGAACCAAAGTGTTTAAATTGATAGATTAAAACTATATGTCTATATATAATGCGTACATTTTAAAAATCTATACAATTCAAAGCATTATACACACATCATTATTTCATTTATAAGTAAACCTAAGATTAATGTACCTACTGGGAACACGTTATTACTTACAACTTTTATAACTTTACAAAAAACTTATTAATAACATGATCCTATATAGGTTCCATTAGTATTGACATGTTTGATTTTATGAAGTGATATTTACAAAAAACAACATCCATATGGTGTAAAAGAATGTAGAGATCCATCTTTGTTGGGACAGACTGTAGCGGTAGCAGACAGGTCTGCCTTGATCTTGTTCTCGCTCATGCGCACTGAGCAGTTGCATATTTCCAAAACATGCATTAACCTGCCGGTCCCCAATTCCAATTGCATTTCTGAAATTCTTACCAACAAAAAAAAAAAAATGACATCATTCAATTGTAGTCTTTTTGCCGGAGGAAACCAGTGTTACCACCTTGAGAAATCTTAAAGCGGTATTCGCGTCCTGTAACATTGTCTTCGCGCAAAATGTAGGTACAATTTGTCTGTATTGTTTTATAAAATAAGGATGTAGAGTGAAACAGTCTAAAAGTTTCAACAAAATTGCACATACTTTCTCACTTCACCACAAAACCTAAAAATTATTCATCAAACAATATCTGTTCCCGTGGTTGTCAGTAAAAAGTGAAAATAAATTGTGTGCGTCATATTTGATCAAAATATTTAAATAGTGTCTAAACTTGCTTCCCTCAAACTTCTGCGTGAATCGTAAATTGACGTTTTAATGAAAGCTCTTTGTTTTTTGTCAATTGTTCATGTTCAAGTTTTTTTTTTACTTAAGATTTTACACACAAGATTGTGTAATCTTTGTTAACATTTGAACGTTAATCAGGACAACAGATTTGAGAAATACGGTTGTTATGGTAACGAACGTAAAGCTTTAAATTTCCATGAAACAGCTGATTTGTAATTAGTGTATTTGAAATTTTCAATCTGATAAAAAATACAAAATCTGACATATTGTCGAGTTCTACATTATGTGCAAAATCATCATCATCGGTCGCATATTTCCTGAGATAAACGTTTTGTTACAATTCCAAATCAGCTGTTCAATTAACATTGCGAATTGTTATACGGTAGGCTTTAAATTGAATAATTTTCTTCGCAACATATTTTTTAATATAATTTATCAGAACCAATACATTCTCTATCTACACCTTTAAGTTAATCTGATTTGGCGTGTCTTCAAACAGCCACTTAGCGCCACTTCTAACACTTTTCTATATCCTATGGCTTATTGCCAGTATCATAGGTACAGTCTGGTTAGCAATCAGATCCGGGTGATTGACCCCGTTAACAGTATCGCTTGCATTGAACTTGTTGCTAATTGACTAGGATGATATTTGCAATTGTATCTGGTTCACTCGTGTGTTTAGAGAAAGTTTTGTGATGGGACAAAAAAAATCGAGATTCTCTTTTGTTGGATATATCCATTTTTAATCCACAATTGACGACACGAATTGTTTTTCTATAATAATTGTGATGATTTAATTTCTGGTGATGATTGCAAAGAAAATTCTTTAGTTGAAGCTTCCACAAAATGTTTTGGGACGATATTAGTTTGTGATTATTTGCTCTGAAACTTTACATCTTAGTTATCAATTTGTGTCTTCTTGTCCTAACCTAACCTAACCTAACCTAACCTAACCTAACTCCTCGGTCATCATCGCCTAATAAAACAAATTAGCCGAGTGCGTCAATTTTATCGAGTTTAAAAAAGACACTTTGCTCACGAATTGCACATTATACTTTATCTACAGTTGTTATTTTGTGACAAATAAAAAACATACTTCAACAGTAACACAATTTAATAAAACATTCATTTAATACAATAGTGTTCAAACAAAGAATCAATTACAATTCGATCTTTAATATCCACATTTTTCTTATTTTTCAGATTATTTTAAAATCTGAACTATCCATATTTTAAAACTAACTACACAAAATATAGCAGTAGTGCTAAACAACACATCAACACTGAGTAGAAGTTCTCACGTCAAAATTGAGGTTATTTATGAATATTACAAATAACTTAGATGTATTGTTGAGGAAACGGGATTGCCAACTTAAAAACTCGGCAAACGAAAAATACTCTCCGTGTACATACACTGTCAATATTATTCATGTGATAATTACTTCCTTTTTCAACTTTAAAACGTTGTTTTGTTGTTTATTTATGTTATTTTACATGTAAAAATTAAACGAACCTACATACGGGACATTTCCTGTATATTATAAATCAATTCAAATAAACTTAACCTAAATTTCGTTTTGTTCGGTTGCAATTCGGAGTGAGCAAAGTAGTGGGCAAAGTGAAACTGTTGAGAAATCAGCTGTTTTGCAAACTAATTTAAATGAACAAAATGCCACTTTGTCAACAACTGTAGACAAATGTTATTGTAATGGTTGGGTCTTATCTATTAGAGGAAAAATTTGTTTCGGATATTTGTCCAAGTTTTATGAATCTCGTAATAATTGTGTAAACTATATCACTACTTTCTTGACGTCTTTAAGGTATTTAAATGTATACATCTTAAAAAATACTCCACTTGCTGTTATCATTATCCATTATTGTCTCGGCAAGGAGTTTCTACCACGTGTCCTAAAGTATTATGGATTGTTCATATAATGAAGCAGACATTTTACATCATTTGTGTAGATACAAATTACCATTCAACATCTTATAAATTAGGCTACGTTTACTGCAACTATTGTTGTTTTTAAAATGTTTAAATATACAAAAAACTCACAGTTATTAGCCTTATAAGAAAGAACATAATCTAAAGACCTCTAGTCCTTGAATACTTTAATTACTTTAAGATCTGAAAAGTATAAAAGTAGGTCATGGGAGACCTGATAAGGAAGGTGAGAAAGATGTAACTCAAGATTGCGTGTAGATCCAGCTAGGACCCTCGGGATTGCCAAGTAAATATATTAATAATTACTATTTTTATAATTTAATTATATTTGAAAAGAAATCCATTTAAATAAGGTCGGAAGAAGCGTGGCATAAATCTGCGTCAGAGATCAAATAGGAAAGATGAAAGAGATGGATCTAACCCAAGACTACGTGAAAAAAGTGTAGATCAACTACTAATACCTCGGGATTGCCAAGCCCCTACTCACTATACTGAGCCCTGAGGGCGTTACCAGTCGGATATTCTCAATATGACGTTACAGTGAATTAATAAACTTTGGTTAAACCGATTTCTATAACTTTTTGTAATCTACAAATGTCAAATAATAGAAAATGAGAGTTCGGATGTAAAATAAAAAATAACGACAATAAACCACAGCCATCAATAAAAATTTACAGTTCCGACACCCTGTTTAAATAAAGTGTATGCACACCGTACTCAGCTTTGTAAACTAAGTTGCATATGTGATTAATAGAAGGGGCAAAATATTCACAAAATGTTTATACATATTGTAGGGTATTTCTCTGTAACTATTGTTATGTCCCTCATTGACAATTCAGACCATGAAATAGGCATTGATCCTATCAATTGGTGTAATTTGGCACCATTTTTATTTACTTAATATATACAGGGTGATTCAAAATTGCAGGACAATATTTCTTTAAAAATAAAAAAAAAGGAGTTCCTATAAAGATCCAGAAACGCTTCGTTTTCCATTATTCAGTCATATATATATATATATATATATATATATATATATATATATAGAGAGAGAGAGAGAGAGAGAGAGAGAGAGAGAGAGAGAGAGAGAGAGAGAGAGAGAGAGAGAGAGAGAGAGAGAGAGAGAGAGAGAGAGAGAGAGAGAGAGAGAGAGAGAGAGAGAGAGAGAGAGAGAGAGAGAGAGAGAGAGAGAGAGAGAGAGAGAGAGAGAGAGAGAGAGAGAGAGAGAGAGAGAGAGAGAGAGAGAGAGAGAGATGAAACAATAGAATATTAAATTTAACTTATTATTAAAACAATTGTCATTTTTTGAAACTTTATGGGAAAAAATTTCATTTTTGGTACATATCTGTGGAATGGATTATAATAATATTATTAACACATCATAATTTCATAATAATTAAGTTTAGGGTAATTTCGGATGTTATAAACAATTAGCAAGAAATTATTTTTTCAGTTTTTGTTCGAAAACTCTGTTATATTTAGACCTACAGATAAAATTTAAGAAAATTATTGTTTTCGTTAAAAGAGAAAAACTTGTATTTTTTGTAAGTATTTTGACATCTTAATGGTTTTGAGATATTAAACATTTTTAAAGTCCGCCATTTTGAAAATGTATAAAATAGTGTCAATTTTCTGCTATAGTATAGCCTACTGGTAATAGGTTACATAAATAATGAATACATCCTTTCAATATTTTACGGAAAATATTTTACAGCAAAAATATGTTTTTGTAAATCCATAAAATGATAAAACGAAGCACTTGGTTTTTATTCTAATTTTTAGCTCTAGAATCACTCTTTATATTCCTATCATTTTCGCTTTGTTTCAATGGTCTAAAACCACTGTTACGCAAGTGAACACAATACCATAAGAATGAGACAGGACTGGGCAAGCCTTCCGGTGGTAGACAATAGATGTCGGCAGGTTACGACAGGTAGAAAACACAAACCATGACCGTTACAAACAGTAACATCTGATAACTAAACTGGCGGTGGTTACAAAAACATTCCTCTTGGTTTGCCACTCCCTTGATACTGTTTGTTTACACCTGCCCCAGCGCCCATTCATAAGTGTGACAGCTGTGGAGACGGGGGGAAATATTAAGAGTTGTACAGAATTGTTGTTTTGGGTGACCCTAAATCCCTCAGGAATTTCTGTAATTACTTTCCGAATTAGAAAGTGAAGTTGCATTGCTTGTGATATTGCGTTTACCAGTTCGATTTAAGGTGAGCTGACGTCACGATTCTGTCGGGACAATTTTTATTTTGGGGTCCGGTATAAGGGGAGACGAGTGTCTGGGGTTCAAGAATTGGTACATTTGTCGCACGAGTTTATGTCCCCATCTAAAATGATGAGTAGTGGAGGTTTCAATCAACACGCTCTATACCTAATTTTATTTTTCTATCTGTACAACAATAACAATAACAGCACGCCGATAATCACCTTTTCGGTTTTATAAAGATCGGTCCAAAAAACAAACGTCGAAAGTAGATTGTACTTTTATATAAGTATAATTAGTACAGGCAGACTGTATACGATAATTAATTTTGATTTCGTAAATGAGTTTCTTAGAAAGTCAAAGCCATTTTTTGGGAATATTTGTGGTTGCAACACTACATTATAACTATAATTATTACCTTATTATTTTTAATAGACATTTTATCTTTGCCACTGTTAACATCTTGTAAACCATTGATCTTTTGACAACTTTAAATGGGGAACTTTCATTACTTTTTCGTGGTAATTAAAAATACGTTTTGCAAATTTAAATAATGGCCGCCAATAAACAATATGGCGGTCAACTTTAAAATTTCTTATGGAGTTCGTTATGGTGTTTTATACTTCTACACAAAAGCATTAAACTTTTTGTTTCTTTGTAATTTTTTGAAAAACTCGTTTAAAAGTGTTGAAAATTAAAAAAAATAATGTGTAATATATTTTTTTCAGTTGGCGATTTTTCGTATTTCCCAATGTTGAACCAAATTTAAAATTTATTAATTTTATAGGATGTATCAATACTGACGCAGGAATAAACGTAAAATAAATAACTTGTGGAACTGATAAAAACTAGATAAATCAGGAATTAAATAGACAGAAACACAGAAAAATCATGTTATGAAAATTTTGATCAGCTGTTATTAGTGTGTTGAGTTCACAATTGATGTGTAATTGATAATTGTGTGTGTTGAAACATAACAGTATTCTTTAGGTTCAACTATCGTAAATACTTTATTTTTTATTTATTGTTTTTAAGTATTCGAATTATTGTTTTCTTAATTTAAACTTAGTTTGCTCTGAAAGATATTTATATTCTTTTCGTTTCATCATTAATTTCTTTCACAATGGAGTTTACCAACAGTGAAAATGTTGATGTAATAGAAGTCTATTTTATGTGATAAGAACAGCGTACTGGCAGAAAATACGTACAGAGACTACTATACAAATAGAAGTGTGTCTGATTGATGGTTTTAGATAGTTTTTATCTGTTACACACAATATTTATTTTACATTTGGTCCTGTATTGGTGTTTACACTTCTTATACTGTGACTAATTATATTTTAACTTGATTCAACAAAGAGAAGTAAGAAAAATCACCTCTCTCAACAATTTTTCTAAATTTTAAAGATCTATAACTCCTAAAGGAATGGGTTTATCAAGTATTACAAATAATAAAAACTCTTATAATTTTATGTAAAACCAGAAAACATCAGGGAGTTCCGTAAGAAATTTAAGTTGTCTGCCATATTAGTTAATTTCGTTCATTTGTTTTAACTTTGCAGAACGATTTTTAATTACTATGAAAAAATAATAAAAGTTGCCCGTTTAAAGTATTTCGTCAGATCAATAGTTTACGAAATGCCAATGGCGGCGAAGATAGAATGTGTAATAGTTAATAGAAGAATGTGGTAGTTGGAGACCAGTGACAGCTGCTGATAGAGTACTTTATAAGAAACAATATGAATTATGTATCACACGTAATGTTACAATGATTTGGTTAAACCTGTTTCATCATTATTTATTTCCTAGGCGATTTTTGTTTCAAAATATCATTCTAATCATAATGGTGTAAGTTATAAATAGTAGTCTTTACAGGGTATTCCAAAAATAATCTCTTAACCTCAGAAAGTTATTCAGGGTATCAAACATTCAGGGTGCTTTTAAACATATCTTCATAAACGCTTCATTATCCGCCTGTCGGCGCCGTTTTATGTTTTGGTTTAAAAAATTATAATAACTAGAAATTATTAAGATTTAAATTCAAAATTTGGAACGCACATTTTGAATGCTACGTTTTACCTGTTTACCCAGAGTTATATTTTTGTCTTAGAGATTTTCAAAATGTTTACGGTTTTTGTAAAGTTAATAATTTTAGAGAAATTCATATTGAAAATTTCAAATATCCGCCATTTTGAAAAATTGTATTTCTTACAATACTGGCAAAACGTAGCATAAAAAGTTTGTACACCAAATTTCTACTCGAAATCGTAATAATTTTTAATGATTTTTTTGAAAGAAACACAAAATGCCCGACAAAGCATTTTCGGACATATGTTTATAGAATTTTTTTCTTCTAAAAATCACTTTCCGAAGTTAAGACAAAACAGCCTGTTTAGAAATTGAATCAGCTTTAATCCTATTTGAATAAAAATCGAGCAGTCAAGTTCTATTTTTGCTTTGTACCAAGAACCGTAGTACTTTTTAAGTGATATTTTACAATAATCACTAAAATTTAAAAGAAATCGGTTTAGCCGATTTTGAGAGATTATGTATTTTGTAATAACTCCAACTCCGAGTTTTGGTTATTTACCGATCTCATAACAGCATTTTTGGATGAATAGGGACGAATTCGTTTGAGGATCCTTAGAAGCAAAACTCCATTCGTTCTTGTGTACTTTACCTCGACAGTTACGCCTCCAAATTTATCGTACCAGATGTCCACATCAATCTACAGGTTTGGATTGTAGTAAACTGTATAGACGTTAGTCAAACATCACTGTTTTCGACTCAAGGAACAAAATTATGTATCGAGTTTTGTCGTATAACATAATTTACTCTGTACTACGTAGGTGCGGGCAAAGTAGAAATATAAACTTCATCCAAAAGTTCGAAAAAACTAATTTAAAATACAAGTGCAGAAAACAGAATCATTAGTATCATAGTGTTTAGTATAATAAAACTAACACTGACTAATAAAACCACAAATTTAGGTTTGGGTGACAACTGAAATAATATTTTTGGCGTAAACAAGCTCACAAGCGTTCACAAACTTTATCCTAATAACAAAAATACACTAATATGTGAAAAAATAACCAAAAACTCGTTTATTGCACTCTATAGCGGGAATATTTTAATTGGCCTGAAAAATTGAATTTAAAATAAATTAAGAGAAAACGGTGCGATTAAGCACATGTGAAGAATTAGATTTATACAACATAGCACAAATATCACACAACCTTTGACTAATTCTTACAAATATATGGTGTAAAATTCTATTAATGTCTACCAAAAGGAGACCTTAAATATTTAAAAAAAATCACATTTTAAACCATTTAGAAGAAAACTATGATTTAATTAATATTTAGAATTATCAGAGAAAACAGTATAATAAAGTTTAATTAAATCTTAATTATTTGAACAGCTGATGTCAGAAGTTATATCTGATGTTAGATTTACATTGTTGCTCAAATAGGAATGCAAAGTGTTTATAATATAATACTAAATTTGCGATTGGATGTTCCATTTACAAAATAAGTGGATTGTTAAGTACAACATTTAATATACATTGATTTCATGAATAGTTTGTTCTTTTTACAAATTACTTGATAACTTTCTCCAGTCGATGTTTTCAGTTTGGCGGTTAACCTTCGGAATGCTTGCATAGAATTGCATAGAAGGAACTGGTTTTTCGCACCGTCAAGTTGGCAACATTTTATGTTCATCCTTTTGAATTATTTTCATTTGCTTCTCTAAAACTATAGCAAGCTTTACACGACTCAAGAGAAACTTTGCACGTAACAATTTTGATTTGGAAAAGTTGTTTCTGAAATGTCTGACAGTCCGCTTATACTAAATTTCATGTCCCTTATCTTATATTTCGTAGCCGCTATCGTGCTTACGTACAACGACGACGGACAGACAGCTTGAAAATATCTTTTGTCTACAGTTGTTGACAAAGTGGCATTTTGTTCATTTAAATTAGTTTGCAAAACAGCTGATTTCTCAACAGTTTCACTTTGCACACTACTTTGCTCACTCCGAATGGCAACCGAACAAAACGAAATTTAGGTTAAGTTTATTTGAATTGATTTATAACGTACAGGAAATGTCCCGTATGTAGGTTAGATTAATTTTTACATGTAAAATAACATAAATAAACAACAAAACAACGTTTTAAAAGTTGAAAAAGGAAGTAAGTATTCTTAAAGGTGATTGACAGTGTATGTACACGGAGAGTATTTTTCGTTTGCCGAGTTTTAAAGTTGGCAATCCCGTTTCCTCAACAATACACCTAAGTTATTTGTATTTGTAATATTCATAAATAACCTCAGTTTTGACGTGAGAACTTCTACTCAGTGTTGATGTGTTGTTTAGCACTACTGCTATATTTTGTGTAGTTAGCTTTAAAATATGGACAGTTCAGAGGATGAAAACCTGTCAAATACCTTTTTTAAACTCGATAAAATTGACGAACTCGGCAAGCCTCGTGCGTCAACATTTTTCTCTCGTTAAAAAAAGTGTCACTTTGCTCACTAGTTACACAAATAACTATTTCGGTTTCCTTAGACCATGAAACGTAAAATCAATCAGATAACAGATCACACCCTATAGTTCCTATATTGAGTAAGTAGAGAAATGTAAATTCTTATCAATATTATGATAACAAGTCGAAAGTAATCCATAAACCTGTCTGTTTTGTTAAAAGTGGTAACATTGCAGACTGTACCATTGAAAATTTTCGTTCTGTTATTGCCGTCAGTTTTTTTTTTTTTTTCAGTATTATTTACTTTTCAGTTCTGGCAACCTTTCAACACTGATATTGGCAATTAAAAAATTAAAACCCAGATTGTAACCTAAAAGCTTGCGATACAAAGCGGCCCACTTGATATCACTCTGCCATCTTAATTAAATGTCCACTTTATACCTGTCATTAGATCGAGTGCTATTTAGGGTGGGGCACGAAATAATGGCGGATTTGAATAACCAAAGATCTTATCAGCTTGTTCATTTAAGTCCCATTCAGAAACTCTCATTCATGTCCCCAACTTTTTAAATTATTTTTTAATCTTTATATTATGTCTTATCTCTACTTTGCAAAAGTTTCGTGAAAGCTCTCTCTCTCTCTCTCTCTCTCTCTCTCTCTCTCTCTCTCTCTCTCTCTCTCTCTCTCTCTCTCTCTCTCTCTCTCTCTCTCTCTCTCTCTCTCTCTCTCTCTCTCTCTCTCTCTCTCTCTCTCTCTCGCTCTCCTCTCACACACATTAATGTTGATTGGACGATTTTCTTTATTCTTCTTCCTAAAATATTTCATTTACTTTTAGGCCTTCTGTTGAATCATTTAGTATGTTTTAAAATGAGTGTGTTATATTTCTTTTCCTACCTCTCAAATAATTAGTAATGGATAGAAATGGTCTCGTGATGTGTTATAAATTGATTTACAGGAAATATCCGTTTTGACTCTATTTACATCCTCAGGAGTGAAAACTTGTAAAAGCCTGATGATATAAACTATATTTTTGCTTATATAAGTTATCCTTGCAAATACCCAAATTTTCCTTATAAATACCTAATGAATTTAAAAGCAATATTCAAAATTTGGTCCAAATCAACCTCTAAAGTGACGAATCTGTCCCCCCCCAAATTTGACTCCTAAGGGGATGAAAGGAGCAAACTGTGTTTTACTATTTCCTCAATTTCTCTTAGACCTGATTTATATTTTTGTTTACCACGGGGACACGACCAGACGAAATTATAACCTATCTCACAGTAGACACACATGTGGCTAAAATGAAAGACTTCTTGTGAGCAAAGAGAGGCGCTGTGTGAAAACAGGAGGTTCCCATGACTTTATGATAAATATGGGGATGGAAACTTAGATTAATAAGATGTCAAAATTATAATTCCAAAAAATATCTATAAACTTATGACAGATTTGAAGAGTCTCGTACAAAACGTTCTTGCTTTCAAGATGTGGGGGAAAGGAGAAAGTAATTATCTTGTAATACTGACTTTACTCTTGGAGAAGCTAGTTTCTGAAATACAGAGTTACAACTCGGGTTGAGATTCTATAACTCTCAACTCTTCAAGCATTTTTCAGCAAAACCTCATGCATAAGTTCAGAGTTCCTCTAATATCACTAAACACCTTCCGAAACTTTGTAATGACTATAAATCCTTCTTTAGTAATTTCGAAGCAGGCGAAGGTGATACGGTTTTCATTCCTGGCATTCCACTTCCTGTTTCAAATCCTCCTGTTCCCAGTTACTTTGTTTTGGGGTTACCGGTTGTGTCCACCGATTGTTCTGAGCGCCACTTCTCCAGTTGACAAGGATCGGATGAGTTTGACAGGTCTAGAGGTTATCTGCTGAGAGGCACATTTTCTACTACATTCTTCCGTTGCCTACACTCTAATACATGTTGCTCTGCCTAAAGGTTTATTACGTTTGTCAATGATACACAGGCCAACATTTTTAGATTTATGGTTGTATTAATACACGATAAAACATTTTCCAATTAATCTTTTTAGGAAAAAGCGTAAAAACAATATCAGTTTCAAACTTTGAATTAATGTTTTTTTTTAACCTTCAAAATAATTTTAGAAACTAACGTGAGGTGACTAAAACATATCAATTTAGAACCTAACCTAACCTAACCTAACCTAACCTAACCTAACCTAACCTAGACCTAACCTTACCTAACGTAACCTAACCTAACCTAACTTAACCTAACCTAACCTAACCTAACCTAACCTAACCTAACCTAACCTGGCCTAACCTAACCTTACCTAGACCTACCAAGTCCTTCCGATTCTTTAACTAAAGATACGCCCACTCGGTGTAATCACCGAGATTACTATAAACAAGGTTTAGGGACAGTTCCCTCAAATTGTTGGTGTAGACTTTAGGTAGGACGTTTCACTCACGGCTAGCTGAACATGATGTGCTCAAGGAAGATGAGCCTGGTCATCCAGCAGCTGGAGAGTAGGACAACCAGGTTATCAGGTCATTCCGGTATCGAAAGATTTTATCACTTAACTTAAAGAGAAGCTAGTATATAGGATAGCAAAATCAATCAGTAGCAGTCACACATTATATAATAGAAATATATTGAAATTATGATATGGATAATAAGCGTTATAAAAACATTGCGCAAACTTTCTCACCACCCATTCCCCAAAACCAACCAAAAATGTCATTAAAGCCACCATTAAATGTTATTTCGACAGTAGTCACTCAAAAAGTGAAAATAAATCCTGGACACGGTCTTTATAAAATATTTACATATTTGAAGAGTCATAATCTTTCTTTGCTTCGCTCTTGTCATGAACACATCCTCAGTGTAAGTAGTTTTTGATAAAAATCGAGTTTTTAATTTGGAACAATTTTTCAGGTGTCAAAACACCATTTCCTTTCTACCACAATATTTTCCCTGATTAACACGTAAAATATAACCATTTGTAATATTTGTCAAAAGTGGAATGCATAACTAGACAAATATAATGTTTTTTTGATGAATAGTAGTGCAATGGCTACTATTAAAGGTGTATGGCGTGATGGCCATTGCATTGTAAATGCTATAAATAAACATAGACAGTCTATACTTAGCTGTCTTTGTCCCCTTTGTTATCTGTCCGATACATATGTACCCTAACACATAAACTTTGCAAATATTTTTCAAATTGTTTTCTGCTACTTTACATTGAAATGCGTTATAAAATACAAACGAGGCGAAATTTATGCAGTTTGAAAACATTTTATTTTTTTTTAGTAATATTAACGAGATCGGACAAAAATATGTATGTTAGAGGAGGAGGAGGTCAGCCACAATGAGTTCCTCCAGGATGGCGGGGAAGACGGGATAAAAAAATGAGAATCTTGGAGCACAGCGTAAGGTGCATCATGTGACCACCTGACTGTCTTATATGTTACGTGTTGTATTTATATTATTAACTCAATTGGTCATTAGAAATCTCTTAAAGTGGTTTTTTTGCTGTTTTTTAATTCATAAAAATAGTTATCCAAAACTCAACATGTTATATTATCATTTTTCTCAGAAATGTGCATAGAATTTATCTATGAAGGGGGGAAAACATTTAGAAGTAAAATTTTGGGCTTAGTTGTCAGTAAACAAAAATCTGTAGTAATGAAAACGAAAAGTTCAAAAAATATACCCACTATATAACTATATTTTTCTCTTTTTTTCTCCAAGATATGGGAAAGTTTTATCATTTAGAGTATTATAAAAAGATGCATTAAAAAAAATGTTTAAAATGGCCGCCATTATGAAATTTTTATTTCGATTTTACTTAATTTCAATAGGGTTCTATATGTGCACACTATAATCCCCTATACTTAATTTCAATAAGGTTCTATGTGCACACTACAATCCCCTATACTTATTTTAATAAGGTTCTATGTGCAGACTACAATCCCCTATACTTAATTTCAATAGGGTTGTATATGTGCACACTACAATCCCCTATACTTAATTTCAATAGGGTTCTCTATGTGCACACTACAATCCCCTATACTTAATTTCAATAGGTTTCTATATGTGCACATTACAATCCTCTGTACTTAATTTCAACAGGGTTCTATATGTGCACATAACAATCCCATGTACTTAATTTCAATAGGTTTCTATATGTGCACATTACAAAACCCCTATACTTAATTTCAATAGGTTTCTCTATGTACACATTACAATCCCCTATACTTAATTTCAATAGGTTTCTATATGTGCACATTACAATCCCCTGTACTTAATTTCAATAGGGTTCTATATGTGCACATAACAATCCCCTGTACTTAATTTCAATAGGTTTCTATATGTGCACATTACAAACCCCTATACTTAATTTCAATAAGTTTCTCTATGTGCACACTATAATCCCCTATACTTAATTTCAATAGGGTTATATATGTGCACATTACAATCCCCTATACTTAATTTCAATAGGTTTCTATATGTGTACATTACAAACCCCTATACTTAATTTCAATAGGTTTCTATATGTGTACATTACAAACCCCTATACTTTAATTCAATAGGTTTCTCTATGTGTACACTATAATCCCCTGTACTTAATTTCAATAGGTTTCTCTATGTGCACACTATAATCCCATATACTTAATTTCAATAGGTTTCTATATGTGCACATTACAATCCCCTATACTTAATTTCAATAGGTTTCTATATGTGCACATTACAATCCCCTGTACTTAATTTCAATAGGTTTCTATATGTGCACATTAAAATCCCCTATACTTAATTTCAATAGGGTTCTATATGTGCACATTACAATCCCCTATACTAAATTTCAATAGGTTTCTCTATGTGCACATTACAATCCCCTATACTTAATTTCAATGGGTTTCTTTATGTGCACATTACAATCCCCTATACTTAATTTCAATAGGTTTCTATATGTGCACATTACAATCCCCTATACTTAATTTCAATAGGTTTCTCTATGTGCACATTACAATCCCCTATACTTAATTTCAATAGGGTTCTATGTGCACACTACAATCCCCTATACTTAATTTAAATAGGGTTCTATGTGCACACTACAATCCCCTATACTTAATTTCAATAAGGTTCTATGTGCACACTACAATCCCCTATACCTAATTTCAATAAGGTTCTATGTGCACACTACAATTCCCTATACTTAATTTCAATAGGTTGCTATATGTGCACACTACAATCCCCTATACTTAATTTCAATAAGGTTCTATGTGCACACTACAATCCCCTATACTTAATTTCAATAAGGTTCTATGTGCACACTACAATCCCCTATACTTAATTTCAATAAGGTTCTATGTGCACACTACAATCCCCTATACTTAATTTCAATAAGGTTCTATGTGCACACTACAATCCCCTATACCTAATTTCAATAAGGTTCTATGTGCACACTACAATCCCCTATACTTAATTTCAATAGGTTGCTATATGTGCACACTACAATCCCCTATACTTAATTTCAATAGGGTTCTATGTGCACACTACAATCCCCTATACTTAATTTCAATAGGGTTCTATGTGCAGACTACAATCCCCTATACTTAATTTCAATAAGGTTCTATGTGCACACTACAATCCCCTATACTTAATTTCAATAGGGTTCTATGTGCACACTACAATCCCCTATACTTAATTTCAATAAGGTTCCATGTGCACACTACAATCCCCTATACTTAATTTCAATAAGGTTCTATGTGCACACTACAATCCCCTATACTTAATTTCAATAGGGTTCTATGTGCACACTACAATCCCCTATACTTAATTTCAATAAGGTTCCATGTGCACACTACAATCCCCTATACTTAATTTCAATAAGGTTCTATGTGCACACTACAATCCCCTATACTTAATTTCAATAGGGTTCTATGTGCACACTACAATCCCCTATACTTAATTTCAATAAGGTTCCATGTGCACACTACAATCCCCTATACTTAATTTCAATAGGGTTCTATGTGCACACTACAATCCCCTATACTTAATTTCAATAAGGTTCCATGTGCACACTACAATCCCCTATACTTAATTTCAATAAGGTTCTATGTGCACACTACAATCCCCTATACTTAATTTCAATAGGGTTCTATGTGCACACTACAATCCCCTATACTTAATTTCAATAAGGTTCCATGTGCACACTACAATCCCCTATACTTAATTTCAATAGGGTTCTATGTGCACACTACAATCCCCTATACTTAATTTCAATAGGGTTCTATGTGCAGACTACAATCCCCTATACTTAATTTCAATAAGGTTCTATGTGCACACTACAATCCCCTATACTTAATTTCAATAGGGTTCTATGTGCACACTACAATCCCCTATACTTAATTTCAATAAGGTTCCATGTGCACACTACAATCCCCTATACTTAATTTCAATAAGGTTCTATGTGCACACTACAATCCCCTATACTTAATTTCAATAAGGTTCCATGTGCACACTACAATCCCCTATACTTAATTTCAATAGGGTTCTATGTGCACACTACAATCCCCTTTACTTAATTTCAATAAGGTTCTATGTGCACACTACAATCCCCTATACTTAATTTCAATAGGGTTCTATGTGCAGACTACAATCCCCTATACTTAATTTCAATAAGGTTCTATGTGCACACTACAATCCCCTATACTTAATTTCAATAGGGTTCTATGTGCACACTACAATCCCCTTTACTTAATTTCAATAAGGTTCTATGTGCACACTACAATCCCCTATACTTAATTTCAATAAGGTTCCATGTGCACACTACAATCCCCTATACTTAATTTCAATAAGGTTCTATGTGCACACTACAATCCCCTATACTTAATTTCAATAAGGTTCCATGTGCACACTACAATCCCCTATACTTAATTTCAATAGGGTTCTATGTGCACACTACAATCCCCTTTACTTAATTTCAATAAGGTTCTATGTGCACACTACAATCCCCTATACTTAATTTCAATAGGGTTCTATGTGCAGACTACAATCCCCTATACTTAATTTCAATAAGGTTCTATGTGCACACTACAATCCCCTATACTTAATTTCAATAGGGTTCTATGTGCACACTACAATCCCCTTTACTTAATTTCAATAAGGTTCTATGTGCACACTACAATCCCCTATACTTAATTTCAATAAGGTTCCATGTGCACACTACAATCCCCTATACTTAATTTCAATAGGGTTCTATGTGCACACTACAATCCCCTTTACTTAATTTCAATAAGGTTCTATGTGCACACTACAATCCCCTATACTTAATTTCAATAAGGTTCCATGTGCACACTACAATCCCCTATACTTAATTTCAATAAGGTTCTATGTGCACACTACAATCCCCTATACTTAATTTCAATAAGGTTCCATGTGCACACTACAATCCCCTATACTTAATTTCAATAGGGTTCTATGTGCACACTACAATCCCCTTTACTTAATTTCAATAAGGTTCTATGTGCACACTACAATCCCCTATACTTAATTTCAATAAGGTTCCATGTGCACACTACAATCCCCTATACTTAATTTCAATAGGGTTCTATGTGCACACTACAATCCCCTTTACTTAATTTCAATAAGGTTCTATGTGCACACTACAATCCCCTATACTTAATTTCAATAAGGTTCCATGTGCACACTACAATCCCCTATACTTAATTTCAATAGGGTTCTATGTGCAGACTACAATCCCCTATACTTAATTTCAATAAGGTTCTATGTGCACACTACAATCCCCTATACTTAATTTCAATAGGGTTCTATGTGCACACTACAATCCCCTTTACTTAATTTCAATAAGGTTCTATGTGCACACTACAATCCCCTATACTTAATTTCAATAAGGTTCCATGTGCGTACTACAATCCCCTATACTTAATTTCAATAGGTTTCTATATGTGCACATTACAATCCCCTATACTTAATTTCAATAGGGTTCTATATGTGCACATTACAATCCCCTATACTTAATTTCAATAGGGTTCTATATGTGCACACTACAATCCCCTATATTTAATTTCAAGGTTGTCTTATTTTTTGTGACCGCTATCGTGGTTACGATAAGATCTGGAACTTGTCAAAGATCAAGAACGTGTACACCAGTCAAAAACAGAGTTAGAAATTGTTGACAATTATCAAACTTAGCTTATACAGGGTAAGTGAAAATGAAACTTTTATGATTAAATTGTTAACTTTGTTACATAAATAAAACCGCTTCCCGTCAAGGTGTATTTATAAACATAATATCTTTCATTTCTTAGAATTATACAATCTGAAACATTTATGGCATCCCACCTGAAGTTGATAACCAGTGTTTGTCTTCCCGCGGTGAGCGTCTGTTGATAACGCCTATCAAATCCAACTTCCTGCTGTTCAAAACAAACAGTCGGACTTGGAGTGAATTGTCTTTGTGTAAGAATAATGTTAAATAATATGTAATGTGAGAAAATTCTTGGTCTGCGGAATTTTAAAACTGAATAATTTTTCATGGTTATCGGATATTTATATTTGACCCTGAGGGGTTCATTATAGTTTGTAGAGGTGTGGTAATCTATAGTGTCAACTCTATCTACACCTTCATTCATGTAGTTTTGGATCTTTCATCTTTCCTACCATGTTTCTCTTTATAGTCTTTAATGTCATGACCTTTTCTTCCTTTTTCTCCATGACCAAGTTTAGGGTACGTTTGGTGATCGGTCAAATTTTTGACTTCAGTGTTTCGATTTTTTTGAAACTGATCTTCACGTTTCATGGTTTCAGGAAACCGTAAAAGCAGTTTTCGACATCCTGTCCGTATGTCATCATTGTCGCCTACGTAAGGACGATAGAGGGTACATAAATTAATTTGGAGTTGGATACTATAGTGTGCTCATTTAGAAACCTATTGAGGTTTAGAAAATATCAAAATGGCGGCCATTTTAAACAGTTTTTTTTCATATCTCGTGTGTTATTTAACCTATAACACACTAAATTACATAAAAATAAGAAATCTTTATATAAAAACAAATAATTCAGAAATATCCCAATATGTATTTTCTGTTTCTTGACTCATCTTCACGTCTCATGGCTTTAGAAAACTATAAAAAAATATTTTTGACTTTGCGTCGGTTGTAGTTGTCTGTCAGGACGTTAGGGCGTCCCAAAAGATAAGATAGGATCATGACATCTTGTAAGGTTGTGCTCGGAGACAAAATGGCGGTCCTTTTTAAAGAAGTTTTTATTCGACTTGCAACGCAATAAATACAAAATAAGGAGATTATAATTCTGCATGCAATGGTGCCAACCCCCAACTCTCTAAGAGTAACTTTGACTTGGTAGGGCCTAGTGAGCGTAGGGTCTTCACGTATCTACAGCTTGGAGGCCCGGTGGTAGCTACACACTGACACGAGTGGGCCTAGACGACTCACAATAGGAAAGTAATGATCACAATACCTGTATACCACTTGATCTACAAGATCATAGAAACCAACTTTTGTTTTATTACATTTATGAGCCTGGGTAAGTACTATGATGGCGCCGATAAACTTGATTTTCTTTAAAGATGAAAAATCTCCCCGTCATCATCGCCTTACAACAAAAAGAAGATCAAGGATATAAAATAGAGACCCTTAGCCCTCGAGTACTCTACTAGCGTTAGGCTCGGAAGAGAACAAGAGTTGGTCAAGAGAGACCTGATAGGAATGATAAAAGAGATGTATCTAACACAAGACTAAGTTTAGTTCGCAAAGCTCGTATTTCCTAAAGCAAAGC
>CAUPSG010000410.1:165000-167500 GCA_963513935.1 Aphrophora alni
AAAACTCCAGCGAGCCCGCAGACTCCTTCCTCCTACGGAAGACGCGCCTGATGAAGAGGCTACAGCCGCAGTCCAGCGAGACGACCCGGGTGCAGACGTTCTTGGAACTACTCCTTCCCGGCCTGAGATCCAGACTCAGGGGAAGGGACCTCACCACCACCCAAGAGCTGATGGACAGAGCCCGAGCCGTCGAAAGAGACCTCCAGGACGAGACCAGAACCACGACCAGACCTACAAGAGACGACAAATACCGGCCAACACCCCCGCCTGCCGCTACCAGACCACCACCACCACCAGCTAGGGACCCGAAGTGCCAGTACTGTCCCGAGTACCACTACCACCGGGACTGCCCAGTACTGAAGAAGAGACGGGAGACGCCGGAAAACTGGAGAGGGACAGGAAGCGCGCCCAAGCCTGCCCAACAATAGAACTCGGCGCTATCTGCAACGCCATTCCGGGAAGCCGGCTGCCACGGATTCACCTACAAATAGGCCAGAAGACCATCCTGGCGCTAGTGGACTCCGCTGCCAGCAGGAACTTCATCCGGACTGACCAGCTAGACCCCGACGCCCGTCTCCAGGAAGCACCAACCACCGCCCGCCTCGCAGACCACCACGCACGCCTGCAGATCCGAGGAGAAGTCTGCCTCAACACCTCCCTCCAGGGACAACAGATGCCGGTGAGCTTCTTAGTCGCCGACACTCTGCAGGAACCAGCCCTCCTCGGATACCCATGGTTACAGGACCAGCACGCAGTCTGCGACTTTCACTCCGGGACCTTGACCTTCGGACTCCGTGATCGACTCAGCCTGTCATGGACCACCTCAGCTCCCCAGAAGAGGACAGCGCCCGCCATCTTTTTGGACAGAATCGACCACGGACTTCCGAAGGACCAAGAAGACAAATTCACCAGCATGATCCAACGCCACTCACCTGCCTTCCATACCGACGGACCCCTGGGGAGAACCAGCAGCCTCCGCCATGAGATCCAGCTACGGAACAACACACCGATCCGCCAGACGCCCTACCGATGTTCACCAGAGAAGAGGAAGGTAATCGCTGACCAGATCCAGGAGATGCTCTCCGCCGGGATCATCGAGCCTTCAACTTCACCCTACAGTTCACCAATCGTGTTAGTGAAGAAGAAGGACGGTCAGCCGAGGTTCTGCGTAGACTACCGCAGACTCAACGAAGTTACCATCGACGCCCCGCAGAACCTTCCCGTCATCCACCAGGCCCTCAAGGACATCGGAAGTGCCAACGTTTTCACCACCCTGGATCTCAAGAGCGGCTACTGGCAGATCCCCATGGAGGAGACTTCAAAGACCTACACCGCCTTCACCACCCCGGAAGGAAGACACTATCAGTTCTCCGTCATGCCGTTCGGGCTGAAAAACGCCCCCAGCACCTTTCAGCGCCTCATGACGGAGAAAGTACTACCTCACTGTGACCGAGACGCCTGCATCGCCTACCTAGATGATATCATCATTTTCTCCAAGGATTGGGACAGCCATCGCCACCACGTGGACCGCGTTCTTGAAGAACTAGAGCGCCAGGGACTTACCTGTCACTTGGAGAAATGCAGCTTCGGGAAGGCGAACCTAGACTACCTCGGTCACACCATCACCAGCGCAGGGAACCAGCCTCAGGACCACCACATCTTGTCCATCCAAGACGCTGCCACACCGAAGACGCGGAAGGAGGCTCGACAGTTCGTGGGAATATGCAACTGGCTCCGAGAGTACGTGCCGAACTTCGCGGAGACCATAGCACCTATCACGGACACCATCGCCTCCAAGAAGCCCTTCAAGTGGACACCGGCAGCTGACACCGCCTTCGCCCAGACAAAGGAAGTCCTGAGGAAGCCCCTGCTTCTCCACCGCCCAGCTGACAACTTGCCCTTCTTTCTACAAACCGATGCCAGCCAGATTGGAATGGGTGCAGTGCTGTACCAGGAGACCCCGCAGAAGGAACGCCGCATCCTCAGTTACGCCAGCGCCAAGTTCACCCCGACGGAGCAACGCTACCACAGCAACGAGCAGGAGTGTCTCGCTGTTGTGTGGGCCATCAAGCGTTACCGAGCCTATCTCGAAGATAGGACCTTCACGCTTCGGACGGATAACAAGAGCTTAACTTGGTTGCAGCAGATGAAGGACCACAAGTCGAAACTTACCAGATGGGCGCTTCTTCTGCAGGAATATTCATTTACCATCGAGCACTGCCCCGGCCGAACGAACGACTTACCCGACGCCTTATCGAGACGACCTCAGGAAGGAGCCACCCCGGAGGATGCTGGCCACTCAGACCGATTGCTGCCTCCTACTGTAAAGGAGGACTCACAGGAAGCCGGAGAGCCAGCCATCAACCAGGCGGAGCCCCTAACGCTGTTCGACGAGGTGAAGGACGCACAGGCCGCAGATCCAGACATCAGGCGCATCCAAGAACGACTCCAGAGGATCCATCAGAAGACAGCCCAGCAACGGACTCCCGGCGACCAGGAC
>CAUPSG010000411.1:0-19000 GCA_963513935.1 Aphrophora alni
AGGTATTAGTCAACTACTTAAATCAAGTCTAAATTTAAAAATAACAACGACAAGTTAGTACTTTTACAAACAAATATTCCTCCAGTTCTTCAAAATTTCATTTTCTGGTTTAAATCACAGTTGTTTTCCACATCCTAATTCATAATTTATTTTCCACATTCCTAATTTAAGAAATACTTGCACTGCCTGCATTAGCTTACTTATTATTAACAAATTCATGGGAGTAAAACTCCGCATTACTAGTTAAATGTAATAAATAAAGGTAATCATAACAAGTGCGTTAATCTCTTTAGCTGTAACCTGTTTAAAGTTGAAAAGTAGTCTGTGTTTTCAACTTTTAAGATGGTTTTGTGTCCAGTATAACTTTGAAATAAAGTACATCAAAAATACAGAAACGTCTACATTTATCGGGTTTTAGACCAATGAATAATGTCGATTATATATATTGTAGGGAAATGACTGTGAACCTGCCAAAAATAGCCGGGGAAACCAGAAAATAACAATCAATCTATTCCAACGTGCATTTATTTATCGTTTAAAAAATGTTTACATAAACGGTATTTTTATATTACACCATAAAAAGCAATGATGGTTTTAGGTTGGCCTACACTGTGTAAATGATTTTTTTTTATTTTATTTTTTTATTTTATTATTTTTTTTTTTAATAAACCACACGTTCTCTACAACCTAATACAGAAACTTTGTTTAGAGAATGTAAAATAAAAGTGTTTTACTTCACACTCGAAGTAGAATATAAATAAAGATAGATAACATTATAACAGATAAACAGATAACATTAATTTATGTAAATTTTTGCAGGGAAAAGTGTGTCATCTGTTCGTAATAGTAATATTATTCTGATTTTTAATAATAATTTCTGTTAATATTCATAGGCAGGTAGTAAATGTTTAAACATTTTAAAACAAATTAACTAGTTTTTTTTAACCTAATTCAAAATAGAAAACTTCTTTAAATACAATCCTGAACTGAGAAAGAAAATTTATAAATTATTTAAGAAAAAATGTAATGTAAAATAAACATTTCCTAAAGAATGCAATACAGATAGAAATGCTTACTTGACTGTAATAATTGTAATTTCCACTCTAATATTCATAATTATAAATATACCTTTTTAAATAGTTATTTAAATAACTATTTAAATATTTAAACTATTTATCCCAATCCCTACCATTTAAAAAAATCAGCTTCATTAAAAAAAAAATACCGTTCTAGCCCATAATTTCTAATTCGTTTTCAAACAGGGCATTCTACCCAGCGACAACAGAAGACAACATATACTGGGCATTGCATATACCAATACATTATGAGAGGTGAGGCCGGGTCCGCCATATTGGTTGAGTCTAGAAAGCCAAAATTCGTCAGAGACTGGACTGAAATTGCAGTGCGCGTATTACAAATACATTGTTGTCTGAATTACTTAAACCTGATAAAACTCTGTGATTTTTTACACACTAACAGTTTGTTATTGTGTGATTATGGTAGTAGTAACCGTAGAAATTTTTTATTTTTTTTTAAACGGTATTTATATATCAAAGTTCGAACATTTTATAAAATTGTGAATTGTGTCATGAAAAAGTTGCTTAGTGAGGTTTTTTTTTTATTGTTCGGGTAGAGTTGATGAAAGCGGCAAAGTTGTAGCTAATAAGTTAAATTAAATCCATAATATTTTAAAAAATGTTTTGCTTCAGTAGTTTGGCTTTTACAACCATTGCCGGCAGGTGGCTTGTAGTGTGCAAGGGTCCAAAGGTCAAACGATCCTTTTAACTTGGGTTAATCGTCTGTAAAACTTTGGGGAACACCCCAGATATTTCTAATTGTTTTGCATTGTGTGATTTTCTTAAAGTATGCATTTTAGGGAAAGATCTTGACCCTTTATGTGATTAAGATGAACAAAAATTCCCACCCTTTTATTAGTTTGTTGAAAGACGTTTCCGCCGCTTGTTTTTAAAACAGATGATGCCACATTTTCAGGTCAGGTATAGTTCACGGTAGAAACTTTAAAACATAACAATGTACAATTTATGGCAGTCTATAAAATATAAATGTCACGGATGAGAAACAACTATATTATTTAAAAAAAATTTCCAGGGTAGGCCTATATATTCTACTTTATATGAAAATTAAGTTATTATAGGTACTCTCAAACATCCACTATTCACTCTGCAATCAAAAGATAAATCAAATTAACAATAAATAACTATGTCCCGAAACTAGGTTTAAACTAGTTATAGTACTAAGATAAAGAAATACATAGGCTAAATAAAGTGAAAAAAGTGTGTCATATTTTGTACAGTGTATCTGTAAAAGATAGTTTACTTTTGACGCTCTGTTTCTTTCTTATTTTGACACTAAGCCTGAAAGCAGCCACGCAGAACTGAGAATAGCCACAACCACTGAAGACAATCTCTCTCTCTCTCTCTCTCTCTCTCTCTCTCTCTCTCTCTCTCTCTCTCTCTCTCTCTCTCTCTCTCTCTCTCTCTCTCTCTCTCTCTCTCTCTCTCTCTCTCTCTCTCTCTCTCTCTCTCTCTCTCTCTCTCTCTCTCTCTCTCTCTCTCTCTCTCTCTCTCTCTCTCTCTCTCTCTCTCTCTCTCTCTCTCTCTCTCTCTCTCTCTCTCTCTCTCTCTCTCTCTCTCTGACTATCGCTTGTACCCTTCTGGGGATATACGTCCTGGAGATACCTTGTGGGATCTCGGTAAATATAAAAGATAGATGTCTGATTATTTTTTAATGTATTGCTTAATAAATAAGTATTACTCCTAATACGTTATCTCTCGAAAATTTTGATTTTGATTTTTTTTTTAAATATGTGTTTTGTGGGGATGTAAAGGTTACGAGAGACAGAAACTTGTGGGCATGTAAGAGACAAGCTTTTCTGGGGATATGATTATTTTGTTAGAAAGAAGCTTTGCGAGGATGTGAGAGAGTGATTTACGGGGATGTATTATTTGTCCCACGTTTACATCTTATTGCATGTCATTATGTTTATATTTGTTGTTATTCGTTAAGTGATTCATTAAATTAAATTATGTTTCATATTTGTTAAATAAATTGTAATTTATAAAGTAAATTGTAGTAAATGAAAATAACAGTACTAACAAATTTACAAACTTTTTGATAAGTCAAGTTTTAAATTATTACTTCGGAAACAAAACTAGTAATGTATAACAAAAACGCCTTATTGGTACAAGGAAGCTTCAAATGAATGTTAAATGAAAATAATCCTGAAAAACTCACTAACAATGTTTGTGTGAATTCTTTGTAATTATTGTGTTTCGTTTTACCACCACCATTTTAGAGCATTTTAAAATTATGAACCAAGACACCGCGATACTCGAACATACAATTTTATTTATTTCATTTAATAATTATCGGGATGAACATTTAAATTAGATTGGTTACTTCCTACTCTCATCCAAGAACATTATATTATTCAAACTACAACCAAAAAAAGTTATATTTTCAACGGGACATATGAAAATTAAATAAACATATACTTCTCAAAATGTAACTGAGGTAAAATACATTTCGTCTATGAATTAATACCTTGTAACTTTTATTATTAGTACTGCTCAAGTTTCACACAGAAAAATATAACATAGATATAAAAATAATTATAAGTTAGAATTATAACAGAAATTCCTATACAAATACTGTAATTTGAATCAGAGTTCGAGATGCGAAAACGGTAGCGTAATATTTTTATGGTTTCCCATTAAAAACGTAGTAAACATTTTTTTTAAATGGGTCATAAAAACGTTAAGTCGTTCTTTACTTTTATTTTAGCTGCCATTTTTAATTCTTTGAAGATATGACTAACCAAAAGGGTAAAATAAATCAAATGTTCAGCATTAAGAAACTTACTTTATTAAAGTTTTTTTTACTGCGTGTAACTATCTCTTCTGACTTTGTTAGTCTAATTGGAATACAGTAAAGAAGTTAACAAAAATAATAATAATACATTCGTACAAACTGATATTAAAATCAACTCTTTTAAGTATAGGCCTACTTATTAGGAACGTAAAAAAAACTACAACTGGCTTTATAATTCGTTAACAGCTCTAAGGACAATTAATTTGTATAAAAAATCAAAGTGCTGTTAACTTTACCACACAATTTCTGTCATGTTTATAACCCCCAATTAACAAACAAAAGGTTGGGACTAAGGGTTTGGTCGGCTACCGGTAGGTCGTAAATACACAAGGTATGCTAGGTTTGATTTGTAAATACACTTAAGAAATAAGAAAAAACTTAAACATTAGGCGTACTACGACTATTGTTATTTATACATTTTTGACAAAATTGAATTTAATATCGTTACCAAAAACCAACTCGATTGTTACTGCACACAAACAGGCTGCGCCTATATTGTATGATTTTTTTTACCAAATTATGTCGTGTTTGGTATCATTCTTCTAATTTTTTCATTTACTGTACTTTTCAAATATTTGATGGAAATTTCCAAATTACGATCATGAAAAGAATGTTAATTTCCTATAGTGGGGATGCATAAATGAGACACAATATTGAATTAGCTGAAGGCGGAAGCGAGGCCTGGGGTTTATCCAAGGCCAGCCTCCGGTAGCCGAGGTATACAGGTTATTCCATACAGACAATATGGATTTCTTATTCAAGAAGGGTTCAAGTGGGTGTGTGTTACCCGAATAAATTACAATAGCTTGGACTTAGAACTCAAAAATATGTCTACAGAGAAAGTTATTTATTACACGGCGGGTTGTTTGTATGTAAAATCCTTGTAAACAAGTAGAACTTTATGGTTTAGACCACATACAGATGGTCCTTTTCATGGGTCCAAAGTCCATTGACACTTTTCTTACTGACGGAAGTGATATTTTTACTTTTCTAAAATTATCTGTCATAGTAATATTAAATAGTTTACTAGCTGGCCCGATCCGGCTTTGCACGGAGAGACAAATCAAACTTAAATGTATATTAACTAAAAATATACCAACAAATATATTTTACTATGTATTTCTTATGGTGATTTTTAGTAACAATTTATTAAAACCATGTACAAATTTTTCATTATTTCACAAAAAGTTTTGGTTACTTGTTAAAATCTACTTCCATGTTGTTAAAAGTAGCGAAGAAATTAGTTTTTTCGTTGTAAAGTAATTAAATTTTATTGTATCTTGATGAAATTTTCACCAAATGTGTACAAATATTAATTAATAGATGTGTTAAAATTTATTTAAATCTGTTTATTCGTTTAAATATATATATATATATATATATATATATATATATATATATATATATATATATATATATATATATATATATATATATATATATATACAAATCATCGTCTATTTTGATATTTTTTTTAAACGAATTAACATATTTAAACCAAATTTACAACACTTCTTACTAACATATTTATACACATTTAGTGAAAAAATCATCAAGATATAATAAAATTTAATTGATTTACAACAAAAAAACATAATTTCTCTTAAACTAATTAACAAAATTAAATAAAATTTAATAAATATGACAACAAAATATATACGTACATGTTGTGAAAATTTCATCAAGATACAATAAAATTTAATTACTTTACAACGAAAAAACCAATTTCTTCAAATCAACATTGAAATAAATTTCATAAAATATATAAATAAATTTTCAAATAAATAAAGTAACCTAAACTTATTGTGAACTTTATTGAAATGCGACGATACGCCTTTTTTTAATCATTTTCATCTCGAAAACCACCAAACGGATTTGAAATATCAAAACATTTATGAATTCACAATTAAATTTTCTATAAACTATCAAAGCTAGACTTCTATAACTATCATATCTAGACTATTAATAATTAAACAATTTACAACCATTTATCGCTATCGGTCTGGTTGAAAATAGTGTCAAATTATAACTTGTATAGGCCTAGTCTGATATTTATTTATAGATTTTGTTAAAATTTTCAGGATATCTATATGACTATATAAAAATCATACAAAAATTTGAAAATGATATATACATAATGTTTTGATTTATGAACGTTTATAGCAAAAATGTACACGATTTCTAAATACTGCTATTTTTATTGGTTTATTACATACGTTTATTAATCGCTGTAGTTATATTCTGATATACCAATTTATAGAAAATGTATAGAATTGTGAATTCATTTTTCTTTATATACCTAATTAACATCCGTTCAACGGTTCTCGAAATAAACACAATTTAGTAAACCAGCGTACTCTGATTTGGTTTTCGTACAGAGAGTATACAAATTGAGTACGCGATAGTACAAAAACGCTTATATATCGAAAACTAATTATCGGAAGTTATTTTTTAAAACGGATTTGGATTCCTCATAAAATTTACTATAAATTATCAATTTTATGTTTTTATGTACGGACAATAATTATAGTTTAACTTTTTGAATTTATTTACGCCAATGTATATTTAAAACGAATTATATACAATTCATCGTGGTTTTTAATACAAATTAACCTAACAACCTACTCATAAGCCTACTCATAAGATTTTATAGATAATTTTATTGTGAATTTAAATATTTTTCAAAACAAAAATCCATCAAACGGTTAAAAATATATATCAATTTTTGTTGAGTACGTTATCGAATACCCGAACATCCCGCACTTGAATTTAATTTCACGACTGATAGGCCTACCATTGTTTCATTATGTAGCCTTTGTTCAGGTATGATCAGTGATTATAACTACATGTTTCTAGTAATAGCTTTAAAAATTTTAAAAGGAAATATACCAAGAATTTAATTTAATTCTTAGAAAATGTGGACAAATATATTCAATAATTGACGATTTATTTTATTTGTTGGTATATTTAATTCGGGAATATTTTTGTGGCTGATATTTGAGTGAATTGGCACTTGCTTTGTCGTTGGCAAGCCGTAACCGTGTACCGTGGGAATTGACACCAAACTTTTGTTGCAATATCTCCGTTAGATTGGATATCTGTGTATTTATGGTTTTTGTCGATAAGATGTTCACCAAAAGCAGAGTTTGTATATGAAGTCCTCTTAGGGAAGTGTTCCTTAAAACTTTTGTTGAAAGAGCGGGCCGTCTGTCCTATATAAAAATTGGGACATTCATTACTGTACAACAAGTGATATTGTATATGGCAGTCTTATCGTGTTTGTCATTATGTATGTCTTTTTTGGGTTATTTAAAAAATAGTACACAGTACTGTAGTTTGTTTGAGGTATTGAAAGCAACGGTTACGTTCTCTTTAGCCAGTCTACGTTTTGGAGTATGACTCAATGCTGATCCATATTCTGTGGAGACGTAAGTTTGCTTTTTCTTTTTAATAATGGGTTTCTTATTTGTATGTTACCTGATGAGTTGGTCGATATCTGAGCTCTTGTACCAATTGTATACAGCGATGGGTTTAATTATGTTTACTTCCTGTTCATACTTCTCCTTGTCTAGAGGTACTGAGACTAGCCTGTTAACGAAATTATTGTAAGCTGCCATTTTTATATTAGGCCCTACATGTATGATGGGAAGAAGCGTGTATAGTCTGGTTTGTTGTGGTAGGTTTTCTATAGATTTTGAACTTAACACTATTGTTTATTTTTGAAATTGATAGGTCTAAAAAGTTTAAATTGTTATTTGTTTCCACTTCAACCGTGAATTGGAGTTTTGGATGCATTGTGTTTACGAAGTTAATCAGAGTTTTAATTATCTAATGTTGCCATCGAAAAGTACTATAGTATCGTCTACATAATATCTAAAGACTATTTTTGGCCTATTATGATTCATTTCAGACCAGAGATGTTTGTTTTAGATTTGTCCTTCCAGCAGAATTTTGTCCTTCCTTACATCCATAGACAGATGAATCTCGCAACAGTTTTTCTGTCGAATCTACGAGCGCTGAAAAAACAGTTTTTTGGCAGTATACGACACCGGTCTGTATTGCGGTCGGCGTTTTGTACACATCATAGGACCGCTACTTATTATTTTTTTCAAACTCTTAAGAAGTTTGATAACGAATTTTCGTTATAAAGATTATCTTAAATAAAGATTTTTGTTAAAATTTTCAGGAAATGTTCTATATGACTATATAAAAATCATACAAAAATTTAAAATGCTATATACATAATTTTTTGATTTATAAACGTCAATAGCAAAATAGTAACCGATTTCTAAATACTGCTATTATTTTTGGTTTATTACATACGTTTATTAATCGCTGTAGTAATATGATATACCAATTTATAGAAAATTTAATTGTGAATTCAATTTTCTTTAGATAATTAACATCCATTCTACGGTTCTCGAAATAAACACAATTTAGTAAACTCGTGTACATTAGCGTTTGAATTTTATTGAAATGCGATGACACGCCTTTATTAAATCATTTGTATCTCGAAAACTACCAAACGGATTTGAAATATCAAAACAAATTTGAATTCACAATTAAATTTTCTATAAACTATCAGATCTATGCTAATAGTATAATTATATTTAAACAATTTACAACAGTTTACAGCTATCGGTTTGGTTGAAAATAGCGTCAAATTATAACTTGTATAGGCCTAGTCTTTTTATTGATAGATTTTTTTAACATTTTTAGGAAATATTCTATATGACTATAAAAAACCTACAAAAATTTGAAAATGATATATACAATATTTTTTGATTTATGAACGTTAATAGTAATCGCTCAAAATTATAAACGATTTCTAAATACTGCTATGTTTATTGGTTTATTACTCACGTTTATTAATCTCTTTGGTAATATTCTGATATACCAATTTATAGAAAATTTAATTGTGAATTCAATTTTCTTTAGGTAATTAACATCCGTTCCACGGTTCTAGAAATAAACACAATTTAGTAAACCCGCGTACTCGGTTTTGATTTTCGTACAGAGAGTATAAAAATTGGGTAGGCGATATTACAAAAACGCTTATATATCGAAAACTAATTATCGGAAGTTATTTTTTTAAAACGGATTCGGATTCCTCATAAAATTTACTATAAATAGTCAATTTTATGTTTTTATGTACGGACAATTATAGTTTAACTATTTGAATTAATTTACGCCAATGTATACTTAAAACGAATTATATACAATTCATCGTGGTTTATAATACAAATTAACCTATCAACAAGTAGCCTATTCATAATGATTTTATAAATAATTTTATTGTGAATTCAAATATTTTTTTAAAACAAAATCCATCAAACGGTTAAAAATATATATCAATTTTTGTTGAGTACGTTACGCGCTTATTAGTACTTGATCAGCTGTTAATTGTATGCTGTATTTCTGATAGAAAAGTATGGACAATACTGCTATTTTTGTTGGTTTATTAATCGCTGTAGTAATATTCTGATACACCAATTTATAGACAATTTATTTGTGAATTCAAATTTCTTTAGATAGTTAACATCCGTTCAACGGTTCCCAAAATATACACAATTTAAAAACCCGCGTACATTAGCGTTTGCATTTTATTGAAATGCGATGACACGACTTTATTAAATCATTTGTATCTCGAAAACCACTGAACGGATTTGAAATATCAAAACATTTTTGAATTCACAATTAAATTCCATCAACAGTTGTTAACACAAGTTATACATGATTAACCATGCCTTGTTGCATAACAACCCCATAATAACTAAAAACAAACAATAAAAAGAATCCAGTATACTATTGAACTATAGACTATATTTATTTATATAAATAAACATGATATAGGCCTATGTTATAATTGTGTAACATATTTATAAAATTTTCCATTCTAAACCTTGAAATAACATTTCAACCCGCTATTGTCATTGCCAATTGAATTGTATAAAGTTAAAATACATCACATTTTTTGAATCAGAGAATTTGTACATTCTATTACCACTTGTGAAGAATAACTGGGATTAAAAAACATTTCATATATCATTTAAAAATATAAATGAAATACATTTTCATTGGATGTTTAGAAATAAGGAGTAAAAGTAGGATGGGTTGAATTAAAACTAATGCAATTTTATAATAAGTTGTACTAAGTAAAATGTATTGATTTTTGAATTTACTCTAAAACAATTATTATTTTTAATAAAACTGTACATTGTTTCTGGGAAGAATATGAACAGTAATATATTACTATTCCAAAAACCCAAAACTATTCCATATTATGGATTTGTAATACATCTTTTATTTCATTTCAGTTTGTAACCAAAGTTTCCAATATAAATTGGTCTCCTAGATAAATTACTACGTAACCATTCGAAATTGATTAATTCATGCATAAAATATGTAACAAAATTTTTAATAAAGATAATTTTCTCCTTTAAAACTAGTGATATATATTATTTAAAAATCTGAGACAAATTTATATCTGAAATACAAACACTTTTCGACGTAGTCAAAACATATAAATAGTTTTTCCATTTCATATAAAAGGTAGAACTCTTTAAATGGAGTAATTATTTAGAATGGCGAATAACTTATGTAATTTATAATATATTGCACTCATTCAAATAACGCAAAGAAGCAACAAGTATACAACCACATCTAAGAAATTGAAATGGACAAACGGACTAAACTCTAAGTTTTTGAAAGGTGCAATTGACGGCAACACTGGATCTGTTCCATCTGGCAACAATGTCCCCAAAGGCATAGTGACGTTTGTTGCAGTCTACATACAAATATTTTGGTATCCTCACAAAGGCATTAACCAACTTGCTCTTTTCTCTCGAATTTGAATGGACCAATCATACTCAAGAGCCCCATAAGTCACCTTTAGGGCAAAAGCCCGAATCTCTTCTATAGGAGAGAGGTTTGCATTTGTGCATTTGTGTTTTTATTTAATTATTCTATGGATATACAAATAGTGTATGAATTCTCACATTCAGTTAAGAAATTCAAAGAAAAAAATCACATGGAATCAATTACTTAATTAGTAGACTTTGTCCAAGTAACTTAATTATGTTTTTCTTTCGTGGACTGAAGTGTAGTGTACTTTGATTAGTTTTCTTGTTTCTTTAGCGGCTAATCGGTGAGTCAAAACGCAAAAATATATCGGTCCTTATTTGTTCGTCTAGGCGAGCTGAATCGAATGACACCTTGGACAGGAAGATCGAAAAAAGTTAAGGAATTATCGTTTTGCGAGGTGTAGTGTACATTGATTGGTCTTTTTGAAATTTTACGGTTTTAGCGGCTAATCAAATCCCAAACCGTATAGGATCTTATTTGTTCGTCTTGGCGAGCTGAATCGAATAACACCATTGTACAGGAATATCGGGAAAAAGTAAAAAATCAACGTGTTTTACGCGCTTTGATCCCCCTACCTCTGTCCTTCTCCGGGTACCCAAACTCCTAGATACGGGAGATGGTGCCATAATGCTCGGCCGTTTTGGCGTGATTGACGCACAGACAGACACGAAATTCAAAATCTACATTTCACCTGAAACGAATAATTCAAGTTGATTTTTTCTTTTAATGTTCAAGGAACACGGAAATCTTCTTCAGCTTTAGTTATATAGATAAGACGAATATTAATTTGATAGTATTAATTGAAATTAAATATTTTAAAATTTAAATAATAAAAAATTGCTTCATAGAATGATAAATTAGTTTCAAAGTATAGGAAAGGAGTATTTTAAAAAATATTTGGGACTGGACCGTGATTCTTTACATGTTAATTTAAACTAAATAGATTTTTTAAAGCCTTTCAATACTTTTGTTTCGTGAGCAAAGTAGTTACTATTTTTAAGGCATGATAACTAAATAGAGTTTAGACATGGTGGTAAATCAAAATTCTAAAGCGAATATATATTTTTACTATATAATGGTTCGTATTTATTCTACCGATAAATAAGTAAATGTTAAAATGTTAAATTTATTTTTTGCCTCATACAGATCATCAACTAATTACTTTAAATTCATAAAAAAACTTAACATGAATTTCCTACATAACTTGTATTTTTCTAGTTTTCTAGTAATTGTCTAAAACTTACTAAAAGCTATAAAAAAAGTCTTTTATCGAAATTATAGATATATGTATCTCAAAACCGTCATTTGGTAGAAATTTTTGTTTTATGAGATATATGTCGCAGTGAGATTATAAAAACGGAGATTTGATCAAATACTTTTGGTAGATGACCAATTTATGGGATGTTAAAATTACAACTCTGTAGAGTGATTTCTCTAAAGAAAGTAAGTGATTTGATCAAACTATTTTATTGAAAATAGCTAAAAGTCAGGACTCGGAGAAACATTACGGGAGGAAGGTTTCGCGCAATTTTTATTATTGTTTTATATATTTCCGGCTTTATCAAGTACCTACTATTATGGGGGGGAATGTTATGGATGTTTTGATGATGTTATGGAAGTAGGTACTAAAACCTTGCCTAACCTAAGTCTGCGTGCGAGTGCAGGAAAATTATCATTTTTTGGAGGTGAAGGATTAAAGAAGAATTCCTGTGAACAATCTAAAATACAATGTAAAACAAAAATATGTGCCTGTAAAAAAAATAACGTACTTTCTAAACAATATTATTTCATCTTTTCATTAAAACAGTGAAGGGATTTGATCAAATCACTTATTTTCAGATTCACAATCTTTCTTAGTTAGGAATATGGACGTTGATACTAAACTAAGAAGAAATGTATAATTCCCGCATATGGCAGCAAACGAAAATTCTTTAATTGGGAAGAAAGACCAAGTAATATGTGCTTACGGTGCCAGGTACTTAAGAACCCTTAGAGGAAAGCATCACATACCCGTATGCTCCAGAAAAATGCAAGAGTTAGCAAGGCTCCTCATACAAATGAAAAACTAAACCCGCAAATAAAATGTATGATGGATATATTACAACCGAGAAACCATGAAACATTAGTAGAGGCTACAAAACAAGTTTCCGGGTATGATGAGGAAAAAGAAACATACTGAGCACCAACATATGCGATGAATATTGTAAAAGCAGTAAAAGACTGTTGTGACATAACAATGACAGAAGCGTCAAAGGGCAAGTGGCTTAACAATAGTACTAGTCAAGAGGTTCAAGAAACGTTGAGAACACTTGTACACCTAATGGATGCAAACTGGTGTTTCGATGTTTCAAGTGTGGCTGCCACCGACTTAAACATGAAAAAATGGAACAAAATTACAATCTTGCTCCTCGCACATGATATTGAAAGACCACCTGATGAAGGAAGGGATCATTGCAGCAGAGAAGTTAAAAAAGAACCAAGAAGATGAAAAGGCATATAGAATACTACTAGAAGTGGCTTGCTGTCGGGTTATTTTACTTAACAGAAAGCGTCCAGGAGAACTAGAAAGACTGCCACTGGCCATCTACGACGAAGCTAAACCTAGAGAATCGTATGAAGAATTTGGGGATTCTATTATTCCCACAGAAAAGGTACTTGCATCTAGATGCAAACGAGTTGTATACGTAGGCAAGAGACATCGAGGAGTGCCATTTTGTTTTCTACTGAAGTGCAGGAAAACATTTCTTTGCTGAAAGCAACAAGACACAACTTTTTTAAAGGAGTGAAAAATCCATATATGTTTGGAATACCAGGTAAAGAAACACCTATCAGCGGATACAAAACACTAGCAAAATTCGCCAAATCTTCTGGGGCTAAGAATCCAGTTGCCCTTAAAACCACTAGACTGAGAAAACATTTGGCAACTCTTACTCAGCTGTTCGACATGAATGATCATGAAATCGAACAACTGGCTAATTTCATGGGTAACACTGAGAGGATTCACCGAGGAGAATACAGATTGCCAGATGATGTGTACCAGACAGCAAAGATCTGCAAGCTACTTTTAATGATGGATAGTGGTGACGCAGCACAGTATAAAGGGATGAAATTAATTTAAATTTAGAAGAGGACCTGCTCACTGCCGATGATGAAGACGAAAACAACTTAGATAAAATTATGCAGGAGCACGAGAATACACTTGACATTAGCGTAGATAGTACGTCACATGAACCAGATGTTACCCAAAAACCCCAAAAGATGAAACGAAAATTAGCACCATGGACAAATGAGCAGAAGGTGGTTGTTACATCTTTCTTCAAAACGCATATAAAACGTAGGACCCCCACCAAAAAAGAGCGAATGTGAACAACTGAAAAACATGAACAATGAGGTATTAGAAAATAAATCTTGGTTAAAAATTAAAGTTTTCATTCAAAATCAGTACATGAAAAAGAAATAGCTGTTACAGTAATTAAATACGTGATATTTCTAACAACTATAAGCGCAAAGTACTTCAATGATTGTAAGTTTTTTTTTATTGATTATAGGTCATCAGAATCTGAAACAGCGTACTCTAATTATTAGTTGAATAGTATTTATTGTATCGTTTTATATAGTTTTTGTTGTGTAAGTTATGTTGCTTATATGTTACGAACTAACAAAGGTTTTTTTTTTTATCATAACTTTTTATATATAATTTTCAATGATTTTATGTTCATAATGTATTGTTATCTTTACTTCGGAACTATTATGTTTATATGTAAGCTATGTTGCGTTTATTACGTCTTAACAAAGGTGTTTGTTTTTGTTTTTGTTTTTTTCGTAACATTTTTATATATAAAAATCAATGATTTTATGTTCATAATTTGTTATCTTTACTTCAGAACTATTATGTTTATATGTAAACTATGTTGCGTTTATTACGTCTTAAAAAAGGTGTTTTTTTTGGAGGGGGTTTATCATAACATTTTGATATATAAAATTCAATGATTTTAAGTTCATAATTAATTGTTATCTTTACTTATAACATGTTCAAAAGATTATATTATATCGTCAGCGACTATGAGAAAATACAGCTGAAGAATCAATTGTTATTAATGCTTCTTTAAAAATAAGAATTACTTCAACTGCAAGTAAATGTTCTCTTTTTTACGACATCCACTCATTTGTTCTTAAAATACAGTTACAGTAGTTTGTAAGTGCAGGTAGCCATCCCCGCCTGGGTGTTTTACAACTTAACACAATGAAACAATAGCAGCCCGGTAGCCAGCATGACCCAAGTAAGACACAGCCTATGACTCAAGACTAATTTCATGGTTTCAAAAGTTTTTAAAGTTGGTGACTTTGTTCAGAGTAACACTAGGCACCAACAGTTCTGCCAGTTACTTTTCTTTTCTTTTCTTTTTTTTTCTTTTCACTGATTATGATTTATGTGACAAAAACAGATGAACCAACAGACACACACAAACCAATTTACAATACAAACCAATTGTAAAACCAATTCATAACAAAAAAAATACACTTTACTTTAAATTTTTAGTGATTGTCCTAATTATTAATCTGAAAAAAATGTGATTTATTATTTAGCCGACTTTCCGCTATAAAAATATTCCTGACAAATGCTTCAGAATCGTGTTCTGAATTTGTTTCTCACGAGTCAAGCTCGAAAACATTTATAGCTTCAAAACAAGATAACATTTTTCTATTAAATAAGTTAGAAATCTTATACGATGCGTGGAAAATTAATTTACTTTAATTGTAAAATATTTAACGAAAAATTGGGTATTTTTAAAAGAGTAAATTATAAATTGTTACAAGATTCTTTTCCCACATATTCTTAAAGTTCATAAAAGAATAAGAAACTACATGGCCCCCACGGGTCCTGGACTCCGGGAATTTAATATAGTTTTTAAGGGCATGAAAAACTCCGGGATAATAAAGTACTATTGTCTAGCATTTACGGCATTCGCTATACAAATAATTCAACGTATGGCAGTCGCGCACTAGATGACGTAACAGGAAGGCCACTCGTAATTTAGAAATTGAAATGATCAAATTATCATTGTTATGTTTTGTGGCAATCTGTTACCAATTTGAATTATAACGTTTCACTTCGTATCAGTATGCAAAGTAGGCTAGTAATTTGTGGCAACTTGTTATTTTAGTAAAAGTTGCCGACTGTCTGCTACGTTTGCTTGCTAAGTTCAGGCGTTGTCTAGTGGCTATTTCTATTTCAAACGTTATTTCTTCAAAGTGGCTACTCAAGCGGAAAATAACCGGGAATTCAGCTAACGTATTGGGAATTTTTTTAATACAGTGGAGTTCCGCTAACCCGAAACAGTTTGTCTAGGGAAAAATGGTTAAGTTCAAAAGCACATGTTTTTTAATGCGTCTAGTTAAACTTAAAGGTTGTTTATGGTTAAGAAGATATAAACCAGTTACAAATTTAACAAAATCATACAGTGCGTATTATTTTGTAAAGGGCTAACAGTAAACTAATATAAAACAATGCGTAGGCTACTGTGAGTAGGGTGGGTGACCAGGCGTCCCGTAAAAACGGAAAAAGTCCCGTTTTTTCACGTTGTGTCCCGTTGTACAAAAAAACGTTGTCGGGACGTGAAAATGTCCCGTTTTACTAGGAAACACATCTGACATCACTTACGGTTACGTAACTACGGTTATATAACAGGTTTTTATAAAAAATGCTTAATATTTACTTTAGAAATAACTTTACTAATAAAGTAATATGAACCACAACATTTTATTTATTTTTTTTTATTCCTTGGAAAACTAGAAACTTGTGTGCTTTGACAGGCTTAAAAGAAAAAAAAATTCACGTTTTAAAAGTTTTAAAAACAAGTTTAGACACTTGATTTTTTAAATTTTATAATATTTTAACAGACGAACAACAGGATTCTGTAGGCCCTATTCCATACCCCCATTCTTAGACCCTAGTCCCGGTAGTGCGTGTTATATTAGTGTCCCGTTTTTACATGGTAACAATCTGGTCACCCTAACTGTGAGAGACGTCTCGTTTCGTAAAGATGTCTTGTCACCGTGATGCGGTCTGTCTGGAATTTCAGGAGAGACAATTGTGTAAACATACAAACAAAGCTCTACCGTTTCTTAACAATATACACCAATTGAATATGATTACTTTTTATGACTTTAATGCAAATATTTAGTCTAATCCGAAAAGACCTCTGTTCCAATTATTTCGGATAAGGTGACGTCTGTTATTTTTTTATTTTATTTTTTTTTATTTATTTATTTTTTTAATACTATACGTATTTTATTATTATCTATTGTCTTGTTAAAATGGGTAGAAAACAAAGGGGAAAACACTACTAAATTATACCGGTAAATAATATCTAGTCGTGTCCGGTAAGTAAAGCAGACACGTTTTAAAACTACGGCCGATATATTTGCCTGCCACAAACTTTTAAAAATTTTTTTATGAGAATATACAAACTTTAACAAATACAATTAATTATATTAGCCTACGATTAGTTTTTTTGATGGTGCTTAGAGAGAGAGAGAGAGTTGAAAAAATAAATCCCTTTTGTCTCAAGGTCAAGTTTTCTTTATCTGCTCCGGAAGTTCTTTTCAAATACCTAGGCCTGTTCTTTATTATGAATTGCGCACGTATGTAAACTATTGTATTCGTTGTTTTTTATTAGCTAGCAGTTATTTGTTAAATGATAAAATATACTTTTAAAATTAATTTTACTTGTAAAATCAGTTCCGCATTTTCGTCCTAAACTAACGGTCGATTTTTCACATTTTTTTCACATTTTTCACAGTTTTTGTTCAATCTTTATCAAATTTACCAGACGTGATTAGTTTTGGTATGGAATATTTAAGATTTGAAAGCTTTGTCATTGTAATGAAATAAAATCTGCAATTTTATTAATTTATATAAATGAATTTGAAATAATACACGAATTAAATATAAATAATAAAAATGTATATATTTTAAGTGTCTTTTGTAAATATTATTTCTTAAATGTTTGATGTGTATTCATTTTCAACTATTATTACAGGTTTTAAAAATATCTGCACGAAAATTTGTGCCGTTCTTGGAAACTGAATTTATGAATTTTACAAATCTTAAAAAATAAAACAATTGTGATATAATTAATATTTTTATTTGCTCACCTATAACATTTAATGAACCTATAACTTCAGTAAAAATGACAAGAAGGCTAATAATTTTAGCTAGAAATCCCCATAGACTATAATATATTGGAAATTATGATTGAATTTGTTGCGTCGAATATTATTTAACATCCTTGAAAATTTGGGGGAAATCCTGAAAAAGTCCTGGAAAAACCCTGGAATTTTGTTTCTTTGATAGTGTGGGAACCATTCAAACATTTAAAGGAAAAACTTGTTCATCCGACTTTTCATTTTATGTTTTTTTTGAGAATAAGACATTCTGACCGAATTAAATTTTTATTAGCTGACCATATTATGGCCATTATTATTATTATTATTTCTTTTTTTTCACAGGAACGCCTTTTTTTCATACGTATTGTTAAAGTTCATAAAAGAATAAGAAACATTTAAAGGTAAAACTTTCCATTCGACTTTTATTCGGCATATTCATATTATGTTCAGCTAAAAAAAAAAAAAAAAAAAAAAACTAATGCAGCCAAAATGCATTCCTTAAAAAAATATAAAACTTTTTTCCTGTAACTTTTTTCTATAAACTGAATATTTTGGGCTGTATTTATCTGTATATAACTTCAGTCAAGCTAATTTTTGTAGAACGAGAAAAAGACTTAATTGAGAGTAAACAGCCTGATACTGGTTATCTTCAGTAAACAGTGTTGCCAAATTGTGGACGTGGGTAACGCGTCAGGTTATACATGAGTATTCACGGCGTGTATATTGGAACTGAATTCCAGCGAACCTAGCGGCAAGCGTCAGAACTGTACAATGAATATCACAGTATAAAAGACGACCTCTAAGACGTCCACGTTGCTCGACTAATTTTTTTTCCCCTTCGTAATGAAATGGAATATAAATATACTGAGGCAGTTGGGGTTTAGTTATTAGTACGTCTAGCAGCTAGGATTTTTTGTTGTGATATCAGACCATATTAGAACGAGTTAACATGGGGTTGTGTTATTACGTCCGTATACGGACGTAACAAAACGCCGGACGTCCTAATATATGAATGCAAAGTAATACATGGACGTCGCAATGTTAGTAGGATATATATATATATATATATATATAT